>JBBCBC010000023.1:26628474-26846919 GCA_037126765.1 Stenogyne calaminthoides | reverse complement strand
TGGGCTCAATGGATCATAATCCAAGTGTGGAGCTAGTGGAACCATCCACCCAGGTAAAACCCATCGGATGCAAGTGGGTCTACAAAGAAAAAGGAGGACGGAATGGGAAGAATCGAGACCTTTTAAGCTGGGTTTGTGGCAAAGGGATACACCCAAAGGAGAATTATCAATTATTAAGAAACCTTTTCTTTGCAGAATTTGCTTTAATCCATCCGTAGATTCTTCTTGGCAATAAATGCACATCTAGATTTTGAGATCTGGCAAATAGATGTCAAGATGCTTTCCTTAATCTGGAGACTTGACGAGAAAATCTATATGCAACAAATATGTTGGTTTAATCGCGAAAGGCCAAGAACACCTTTGTTGGGAGATGAATTTAATAAAGATATGATTTTGATTAGATCCCAAAACCCCAGTATGACGTATGTTCGAATAATCTTGATAGTTAGTCGATTTAGGTTTTAGAGTATTCAGATGTTATCTACAAAATGTATAGTCGTGAGATATAGATCGGGTTAGGATCTGAAGATTACAAGAACTCAAGAAGTTTATGAAGAAACCGAAGTTTTATATGAAAATGAAGTTTACGAAGTTTGATATAAACGAAGAAATCAAGTCTCAAAGGAGAAACTGAGATATCAAGACTCAAGATGAAACCGAGATATCAAGACTCAAAGATGAAATCGAGATACCAAGACTTCGATGAAAACCGAGATACTAAAGACTCAAGATTAAAATCGGCGGAACTAAAGACTCGAGATGAAGACTCGATTATATCGGTCGAAGACATCCAAAGACTTCGGAAGACGCCCGAAGACTCGAAGACCACTCAAGACTCGGAAGACTCGAAGACTCGAAGACTCTCGAAGTACAAAGACCTAATGTTCCGAGGCATCAACATATATATCTATCTGATGGATCATCGGTAAGATCGCGATTCCTTAGAAAAATAGATATTTGCCAAGACATTCAAATGCGCATAAAAGGAACTAAGACAAAGTGTTGTTAAGGTTATATCACTCGAGATTGTAACCAAAGAGCCGCTGAGTTGTCTACCTTTAAACGGAGACAAAAAGTCAAAAGAGGAAGACAACACCTTTGCACCCATATCGACACCTTTAAAATGACAGTCATCGAAAAGATGTCGGGCGACTAAGTTCCGCATCGCAAAAAGTGAAGAAGCTACATGAAAGGCTATTGCCTAAAACGTGTTAAAGTGTCAAACCCAAATATAGCCATTTCTCACACCATAAGAGGAAACTCACGGCTATCTCTCCAATCGGATAGTTTTTCAAGAGTGACCTTGGTGTGTGCCTTATAAATACTTGTGACCTTCTACATTGAAAGGTTACGGAAATTTGTAAGCAACTCAAGAGCTCAAACTTATTATTGCAAGTTGAAGCACTCAAAACCGAAATTTCCCAAAATGCTTTTAAATCGAAGAGAGCTCATTCCACTAAGCCTAGCTTGATAAGATATATCCAAAGCTTAGTCGAGATATCCTAGCCTTTGCATTGTTCTTTATTGTAAAGGATATCTCATCCTAGTTGAAACCAACCAAGAAACCCCAAACCCTTTGTAAGGTAATTTGAGTGTGATTGTTGGTGAGATTGGAGTTGTAAAGAGTGAGTAAACTACATTGAGGTAAATGTAAAAGCTCTAGAGGAGAAGTGAGTAATCTATCTTGGATAGACAGAAAAATTAGTGTGAGTTTTGAGTTAGTAAACTACGAGGTAGGTCATAAAGCTCAAAATTAGAAAGGTTAGTAAACTACGAGAGGTAGTCAAGACCTTAGGAAGTGATTAGTGAATTTCTCCGAAAAGATCGCGGAGAGTGGACGTAGGAACTTGAGTCTCCTCAACCACTTATAATTTCTTTGTGTTATTTGCTTTTACTTTTTGCTTGATTTATCTCATTGCATTACTTTGTCTTGAAAGCATATTTTCACCGATATTTCATTGGAATCAATCCACCAAAGTTGCATATAAATTGAATCACGCCTAATCACTATTCCATTAAAGGAAGGTTTTTCAAAAAAAGCTTAAAACGAGTATAAACTAAGTACAACCATTCCGCACATCCCGAGTAGCTAGAACATATAGTTACCAAACCCGAACTTACTCTTACGAGGGTTCATAAAGTTAGTTATCTGATCCAAGCAACTCGGGATCTCTGAAAAACTCGACTCGGTTGGGATTATCGAGGTATCCGGAGCGAAATCGGGATCAATGTCTCAGATAGACTTTGACCAGAAGCGATTTGTGCTTCTCGGGGACCAAATCATCAGACAACCTTACCCAAGTGACCTCGAAGAAGAGAAGTTTTAAAAACACCTAACACGTGTATTCCCCCCATACACGTTAATAAGACTTCGTTTACTGCAGACGACAAAAGTGGTATCGGAGCAAAGGGTTCAACTTGACCACCTGCTTTGTTGACTAAATTTTATTTGCTAAAATACTTGTGGTCTATCTGAATCGATCTTATTTGCTAAATTCTTAAAGACTAGGATAAAAATGTCTTCTAAGAAACTTCCCATGTTCTCGGTGGAGAACTATGATTTATGGAGATTGAGAATCTGGCACACCTCATTCTAAACATGAACGAATGTGGAGAGTGGTCTCTGAAGGCCATTCCAATTTCTTTGTGGTGAATCCCGGAGGAAATGTAAAAATGAGAGAAACGATCCTAGAAAGCGAGAATTTCCTAAGTCGATGACCAAATCGACTCTGAGGGAGAGGAAGTTAGTCAATCTGACTATATTGCTAAAGACACACACTATCAAAAGATAATTGATGATGGTTTGATGGGAATGATCTCTCACCGTAATACCGCAAAAGAAATTTGGGATACACTAGGCATAATGTGCGAGGCACAAATCATATCAAGGAAAACAAACTTTCAGTTGAAATTGGAAAGTTTGATAGTTTTCAAAATGGATGAAGGTGAATCTATAGACAAATTGGAAGTCGATTCACTAGCATTATGAATGATCTAAATGCAGGTTTGGTAAGAAATATCCACGAGAGAAGTTGCATTGAAAATTCTTAGAGGTCTTTCTAAGAAATGAGATATACATGCAAATTGGGTGATTGAAAACACCAAAAACATTAATTCAATGCCATATCAACAAGTCTTCTCCGAAATTTGAAGGCCTATGAGTTAAGAATTGATAAGAAATCTAAAAAAGATCGACAAAAGATGATTCATCATCTAGTAAGAATGTGGCTTTTTAAGGCCAAGGATAAAACACCGTAAAACTAGAGAGTTCGAGAACTCCCTTGCTAAAAATCGGATGAGCTTGAGGATAAGCTAGCACCGATGGCAAGGGAGGTTTGAAAGACTTAATAATCGATATGGAAAATACAAAACTATTACAGAATCACAAAACGAGGAAGAAACACGAGGACAAATCAATTGAGAAGAAGAAGGACACGAAAGTCGAGGATCTTCATCCAAAAGGAAGGACTCTAAGTCCAAAGAAGAAAGTGATCGAGGATGATGATGCCAACAGATGCTATAATTGCCAAAAAGAAAGGTCACTTCGGATGATTGTCCGATCTGAAAAGCTAAGGAGAGAAGAGAAAGACAGTAAAAAGAGACAAAAAGTTCTCCAACGTAAAAGCCATGGTTGCGAGAAGAAGAACATTCCGAGGAGGATCTAGCTCTTCGATGAAATATTCTCGAACCGAGGAAAGTGATGACATATGTCCGATGGCTATTGAGAAGGTAAACTCTTTTTTCTCTGTTGTTGCTTTACACTAGCACAAGAGTTGTCAAGTTTAACTCGTAAAAGCGATCATTTTGACTGATGGATTCTTTTGAGAGTCTAAATGAAGGACTATCTTTGTTTCACAAGAATCGCTAAATGAAACTCAAGAAGCGAATAAGGAACTCAAGGTCAAAATCTTAAGTGGAAAGACTCTAGCAAAATCAAATCACTTCAATTAATGGAGCTACTTGATGAATGGATGTTACGAAAGTACAACTCTCGAGAAAGAGAAGTTGATAGTGACCCTAATCAAAAAACTAGAGAAATCCATCAAGAGATTCAATTTGATCGAGAACTAAGTTCAATGACCTCTCGAGAAGCATGAAACTCTACGAAAATGTGAGGATAGTGCGGGAAAAGTAACTTATTGAATCTCGCATCTAAAGTAATAGATGAAATTGAGTTACCAAAAGATCCGGCACTATAAAATCTGGATTAGGATACATTCCAGTGAACCTCACAAGGTCATCCGAATCTTTGATCAAGTAAAGCGAAGACAATCTTTGTAAAACCAGCCGCACCCACACTTCAAAATGAAGAAATGCCCAAGGTTGTAAACAAGGAAAAAGGACCCATGGTTTGAAAAAACGAATGATCAGTAGGAAAGCCCAAACCTCGGTGAAGGCTAGAAAACTCCCGAGCACTCGGTTAGAAAATTTCGAGCAAGTACTTCAAAGCCTCGGACTAAGAATGCAAAACCGAAAGGATCACTTATTTGAACCATCAGAGGAATCTTTCGTAAGAGAAACACTCAAAGAAGAGACATTCTCAACCAAGAAACCAAGTCCTCAATATACCGAAAAGACCAAAATTTCAAGATAGCAACCTGAACCCCACTTGCCTGGGGGTAAAGGTTACAGAACCCGAGTCAACAAGGATTCGGACCACCAAGAAAAGCTAAAGCAAATGAACAAAAGGCTGAACCAAAGAAAATTCAAAGCCCATGTTCATCTTCAAGGCTAGCACTCATACATCAAAAAAACCTGCTAAGACACCCCAGAGTAGTAAATGTGTATGTAGATGTTTATGGAAGACGGATCGGCCCACTCTAAAGTGATTAGAGTTATCGAAGATTTGATTAAAGAAAGGTATAACTAACCTTGTAGGACCCTACACAAATTGGGTACCTAAAATTGATCCTGTTTTTTAGGAGGAAAACAAGAATTTGGCGATTGAAGATCACATAAAGACCGATGAGTAGAGATGAAAAAAGCTCGATGTATGGTATCTTGACAAAGGATGCTCAAGACATATGACATGATTCAAGAAGATACTCAAAGGACTATGTTGAACAAAGAGGCCCTCAGATCACTTTTTGAGAAAACTCCGGATTAGATCAAGGATATGGAACTTTGGAAATAGACTCGATTCATATCCATGGTGTTTCATATGTATCCGGATTGAAGCATAACTTTCTTTCAATAAGCGGTTTTACGTGATAAGGGTTTTAATGTTGAGTTCTCTAAGAACTTATGTTATGTGAAAGATGATATCTCACAAAAAGTATTACCTGGACCGGTACTAGAAAAAAATGTGTATTCACGATTGAGTTCAACTCCTAAAGATACATGTTTGGTTGCAAAGTTCCACAATCGCCCGCTTGGTTATGGCATAAAAGAATGAATCACCCGAATTTCAAAACCCTCAATAAGCTTGCAAGATTAGCTCTTGTGAGAGGGTTCCCTAATAGAAGTGTTCAAGAAGGAACATATTTTCGATGCGTGCCCAAAACAAATTAGAGCATCATTTAAAAGCAAAGTAGATGTTTCTACCGAAAGAATACTTCGGTTGTTGCATATGGATCTTTTGGTCCTATAACACCAAAGGAGCACCAATGGCGAAAATATACACTAGTAGTAGTTGATGACTACTCAAGATATACTTCAGTCATATTCTTACTCAAGAAGAAAGAGACTCGTATAAAGCTACCGAATCATCGAAAAGGTTCAAAGATTGAGAAAAAATCGAGTGTGGTCAAAATCGATCCGACAAGGAACCGAATTTATAAATCATATCATATCTGATTATTGTGCAACAAATGGATTTTCTCATGAAACATCAGCTGCAAGGACCCCTCAACAAAATGGTGTTGCTGAAAGAAGGAACATGACTCTTAAAGAAGCTGCAAGGACAATGATAGCTGAAGCTGATATTCCTAAAAGATTTTTTGGTGAAGTCAGCCAACACCGCATGCTATTCTCGTATCAGATCCATCTTGACTAAAAGTCAAGGCAAAACACCTTATGAGCTTTGGAATGAAAGGAAGCCTCTTGTTTCTTTCTTTCGTGTGTTTGGTTGCAAGTGTTTCATACACAATAATGGTAAAGATCAGTTGAAAACATTTGATAACAAAGCTGATGAAGGAATATTCTTAGGGTATTCTGAAATCAGTAAAGCTTTCAGAGTTTACAACTGTAGGACTCTTATTGTGGAGGAAACACCTCATGTTGTTTTTGATGAATCTACTTGTGTTCGTAAAAAAAAGAACATGATCGTAAGAACCCACGAGGATCACCGTGATTAAGCTGAAAAAGAATGACAAATCATCCAATCGAACTGAAAGAAGAAGTCGGTCACATTCTATGATTGAGTGACTCGGACTCGAATAAAGAAGTTCGGGATGGAACTTCGGGATGGTGAGACTCGAAAAGCCAACACACCAAAGGTGACCAATCAACAGACACCAGCCGGACTCGTATGTGATGCCAATGAAGATGTGGTCACAACCGAGGTAAATTCGAATCTATCAACCAAAGGGGAACAAATGTCTCTAAATAATGTTCCGAATAGAATTTCCTCCTCGAGGAAGATGATTCCCTTTCTCATTTTCTCGTTGTTCCTGAGTTTATTGAATTAATCGAACCTAACATTTTAAATGTTGAGGATACTATCAAGGGGAACATCTAGAAGAAGATGGTTAGATAGTCATCCTACAAGTCGATTGTGGTGATCTAACGATGGTGTCAAAAACAAGAAGGTTCCATGGTGAGAGTGCACTATTCTGTTTGCTTCATATCGTAGATAGAAACTCTTCGAGATTGGTGAAGCTCTACAAGATTCTCATTGGATTATTGCGCATGCAAGATGAAATTAAATCAATTCTCAAGAAATGAAGTATGAGAGCTGGGGATAGACACGAAAGGCACAATGCCATTGGAACCAAGTGGGTATTTAAGAATAAAAGAGATGAAAACAACAAAATTGTAAGAAACAAGGCAAGTTAGTTGCACAAGGTTATTCCCAGAAGAAGGCTTGGATTATGATGAAACCTTTGCACCATTGCAAGACTAGAAGCCATCGATTGTTTCTTGCATATCTTTATACACATGAAGTTCATACCATCAAATGGATGTGAAAAGTGCACTTCAAATGGTGTGCTTAAAGAAGAGGTTTATGTAGAACAACCTCCCGGTTTCAAACAGAATGACCAAGTTTACTGTGCTCGTAAAAGCCTTGTATGGTCTTAAACAAGCACCAGAGCATGGTATGATACTCTTTCTCGGTTTCATCTTGACCATGGTTTTGTCAAAGGAACTTGATAGAACTCGTTAGGGATAGAAGATGGGGAAGATATCTTCTTTGGTTCAGATATATGTTGATGACATCATTTTGGATCTCCAAACCATCACCGTGAAAAAGTTTTCAACACTTCATGAAAGCAAGTTTGAGATGTCAATGATGGGAGAGATGAATTTCTTTCTAGGTCTTCAAGTGAAACAATCAAAGGAAGGAATCTTCATCAACCAAGCAAAGTACACCGAGGATCCGATTGCAAGTATGGTGTGTGAGACTGCAATGCGCTTAGAATTCCTATGAATACTAACTACAAGATGGATCCCCGATTACAAGGCAAATCGATGAAGTCATCTCTGATTATTAGAGGAATCATTGGATCATTGCTCTATCTCACGTAGATAGGCGGATATAACATTTCTTTGTTGGGATATGTCACAAAGATACCAAGCTAATTCTAAGGCTAGTCACATGGAGGTTGCCAAAAAATCTTAAGTATCTTAATGGCACGATAAAATAGAGGATTATGGTATCCAAATGATGATAACCTTGAATTAACGGGTTACTCGAGATCTTTTTGATTATGGAGGTTGCGGGATTGACAGAAGTCCACTACTGAAACTTGTAAATTTCTAGGAAATAAGCGATATCTTGGTTTTCGAAGAAATGGACCTCGAGCAACCAAGACTCTTTAAAATTTGAATACATTGTTTGCGAGGAAGTCAGGTGCTCGATTCTTTAGCTCGCTCACAACAATTAAGGGATTATAAAGTTGTGATAGAAGTACCAATATTTTGTGACAATAATAGTGCCATTGCTATTTCACAAAATCCGGTATTGCACACCGATGCAAGCATGGGATATCGACATCACTTCATCGAGATCATGTCGAGAAAAAAGACATCGGGATGGAGAAAATTCATATACGATAAGCAGAGAGTCGATATCTTGATTAAACCATTGGGTTTAATCAAGATTTCGTAGAACTAGCGATTGAATTAGGGATGTTGGATCCAGGTGTATAGAGTAAAATATGAAAAATTGAAGATTTTTCGGATGCATGAAGTTTTCTCGATTTCTCTTGAGAAACTTCGGGATAAAATTGAAATCTTGAATCGAGTCTTAGAAAACTCAGATTTATCAAGGTCAAGATTAAGAAAGATCTTTGAACCCATTCAAGACTTCAAGATCATAATCGACATTTTTATCAAGGTCAATACTCGAGAAGACCGATAAGATGGAAATTAGTCCTAAGAAGTAATGACTACGCGACTCATTTATTGCTTAAGTGAAACTCAAGAATCATTCGGTAATAAATACAAAACACCCGAGGAATGTTTTTAGGCGGATCTTTGAAATTCCTAAGAAGGTCAACAAATATTAAATGCTCTGTACATTTAATCACCAATGAAGTTAAAATGACGGTTACTTTTTCGGGATCGACCTTTCTCATATAATTCATTAATCGTGATTAATCTTAACCGCTGCTTTTCACCAAACCGCACGACTTCTCACGATCTCGAGCTATTTAATCCTTTGAAAGTCATTCGCTTTCAAATTTTATTGAAACCCTTCGCTCCCCAAAAACCCTCTCGCAAATAAATCCCTTTTACCCGTAAAAAACTTCATCGCCAAAACCCTAAATCTTCAAATCTCAAATAGCTCCTACCATGTTTGAAAAAATTAAAGGTGAGACAAATAAGCCATGGTATGAGTCGTGGTTTCTTTTGGAGAGTACCACCAATGCCAAGCACGAAGAAGAGACGCCCACTTAATCCGATTGTGGCCGAATCGAACCTCATCGCCAAATCGTCGGCCGGAGGAGTATACTCCCCGAGGTAATAGAGTTTGTCGCTAATTTGGAAATAAATGAGGATGATTGTATAGAGTCGAGATTCTGTTTCTCATCTTGAACAATCGATGAAGTATGTGGATTTTGTTCGAGAGCTCTACATTGTCCCTAAGAACTTAAACGACGTATTTGAGTTGTGCGATAGGGAGATGACCCTCATTGTAGATATGTTGGGGACGGGAGCAAGAGTATCTTGATGGGATTGTTGAGAATCCTATTAAGTTTGAGCCACTTTCTGCATAAACGGCATCCGGGTCAAGTCTGAGTATTGATGGATATTGTTGGAAAGTGCATCATGAGTCGATCCGGAAGCTTCGAAGCGGATCGGACTCCCAAACTCCGACTTATGGCGGCGATCGAGGACTCACCCACCAAGGAGTTCAACTGGTTGAAGTATCTAATCAAGGTGGAGTGAGCAAGCAAGGTCATAAAAGGAGGAGAATGGGGCATATCTATCAAAGGCGAATCCTCCACATACCAAAATAGCCTTTATTTTGGAGATGTCGAGAGGAGGATATCTTCATCAAATCTACTCCATTCCCTAAGTCCAAAAATAATGTTCAAACCCATTCTTTTTGCCAAAGAGGACAATCAAGGGAAAGAAAGAGAAGAAAGTGGAATCACCAATTACGGTCCGCCGCCAAGAAAGCCAACAAACCGTGGGGGAAGGTTTTGTTGGATGCCAAGAAAAGAAAGGTGAGAAATTGAAGAAGCGAAAACCCTTGTCCCAACTTCAAAAGGATGGTGGTTCTCACCGATGATGATGAGGAAAGTGAGGATCGAGGAGATTCACTGAGCCTAAACCCCTTTCGAAATCGCCCTTACTTGTATTGGCTCGGGCTATCTCAAAGGCACTGAGGATCAAATCGGAGGAGCTGTGTTCTCCGAGGTTCTTGAGACATCACTTTCGATTACGATAAGTTTTCTCAGAAATATTCCAAGGACCTCGGACCTCGAGAAAAAGACAGATTCCCTCCGAGGACATCTGCGGCCGAGCCCTTCAGAAGATGCTTTCGATTCATCTTTGAGATGTTGCCCTCAATTCGAGCAAAAAATGAAATTCCCATCGGTGGAGCGCTACTCGGACCTCGTAACCAAGCGATTCAAATCGAGGAGCTGCATGCCCAAACCTCGCGATTTTTCTTGAGCCTCGGGGAGCCGATGAATTTTGACGAGCTCTCGAATGAGCTATTAGGTCGACCTTTTTTCAGCAGAGTTTCAAATCAACACGAGAGCCGTGCTCCAAGAAAAGGAAAGTTCAAGAGACCGAATGGCGGCTAAGGGGAACGATTCATTCTTGACCGCTACCCCGAGCCGAGCTCGTTCCTGACCTCCAAAGACATCTTCTTGATTAAGGTCAACGGTCTACATCCTCAACCAGACTCTTCCCGGAGATGCTAAACATTGCTTCATTCAGAGCGGTAAGGAGCGTTAACGGGAGATAATCTTTTCTCACTTTGAATTCTCGAGATTCGAAAAACTGCCAGGATGAAAATCTCGGACTTTGATGAGCTTGTGAAGAGGAAGCTTCTTTGAGGATTCTTGAAGTTGGATCCCCCAGCTCCAAAGAAAAATCTCGGGATGGGGACCAACAAGGGGGGATGAGAGTCAATCTCGAAGGAGAAAGACTTAATCGATCTTGATCAGTGTTTGTCGAACATCCTCGACCGGTTAGCCTTCGTAACTTTGGCACTATTAATAATTATGCCAGGTTCATGAAGTTCCTACCTTTAAATCAGAATATCGATATGCAGACCGAGGCTCAGTGGACACCCAAGCTCGGTGAATCGGACCAGACTCGGTTCTGAAGCCCCGTTCAAACGAAGCTCGAGTTTGATCGAGACTCGAGGATGAACAGCCAACTCGAGTCCTGTTGATCGGATATACTCCCGAGATTGATCTCACCCCACCGATGGTGAAAATTTGAGAGAGTCAAGAGCGATCGACCAAAGTTGTTTCGGATCGAGGAGGCATTGTGACAACCAAGCTCAAGATTGATAATTTGAGTTCTTCTTGAAATCGGTGCGAACGAAGATTCTCCGACGGACAAAGCCGACCTCCATGGAAGGAAAGTTAAGCAAAGATAATCTGAAATGTGAAGCAAAAACATCGAGCGGAACCGATTTAGAAGAAAAGTTGGTTGAGAAGAATGAGATCTTTGGTGAAGAAACGCCGATGAGAAATGAACTCAATGCTCACGGCCAAGATGACAGATATGTTCAAGGAAGCTCTCTCAAGCCAATTAGCTCATCTATCCTGAAGAATTCTCTGTGGCGAAGAACCACCCTCGAGAAGGCTCGGCGGAGGAGCAAGATCGGGATGGCGCGGGAGGTGCGAGGTCAAGAAAGAGCAATACCCGTATGGAGACAAGACTTTCCAAAGCCGCCCGCCAGAGTATGGTTCCAAGAAGGGGAAAGACCGAGCCGATCTCGTGGTTTTATTGAACATACTCAAGGGCAAGGTTGTCAAAATGCCAAAAGAAGATTATTGCCGAAGGCTTAAGGAAGAGATAAGCCACCGAGAAGCTTAAGTTCAAAGAGGTGGGAGAAGCTGATCTACACTCAAAGTTTCGAGGAAACAATGCAGAAGTTCTTTGAGAGAAACCGAGTGGTAGAGGAAGGATTGCATGTTTAAGCCTACCAGCCGAATCATTTATCAAGAGAAAGGCTATGGCGATGGAAGAACCCGAGGGCAAAGAGCAAAGGCTTCTAAGCCGCCGAGGAAATTGATACTGGTATCAAGATTCTGGTCGTCGAGCCAAAGAAGAAGGTTCAATACGGAAAGCGCCATGAAAACACTCCAGACGAATTGAACAAAAAAAAGCCGCTTATGTTTACGGTGTACGGTGATCGAAGAAGGTAGAAGAAGAGCGTAAAGAAGGAGTGGGTTCAAAAAGTTCGCAAAGCAAGAGGAGAGGGAACACTAAAGCACGAAATGGCCACATGTTGACAAATGGATGCGATCCATCTCAACGATCGTGCGGAAGAAATCAAGAGAACCTTCGGTTCTACTATGATGTGCTCGAGAGAATGGACGAGGAGAGCTCAGATCCAAATGAGGCTTTCATCGACTATCTCCCTAACCTTCTATCCAAAATATCTTCAGGATGGATAAATCTTGCGGATGAAGGAAAGGTGATAACCGCCTCGGTCCATATGTGTACCCTCCTCCCAATTTGAGAATGACTGTGTGAATGAGAAAGCCATTGCTCAAGAAATATCTCGAGACGCCCGTTCGGTTAGGTCCGACGGGGAACAATCGATATCATTAAAGAAAGAGATCTTAAAAAAAAAGATATTACGTAATGTTCAACCTTGAAGTCCTTCTTTTGATGAGGTGGAAGGAAGAGTCGAACTAAAAGAGCCGAAATAAGAGCGTAAGAAATACGAAGATGAAGACTCGAAGATTCTTGTAATCTTTTTATTTTTTTCTTTTTTGATTTTGTTCGAGATAAGATTCATTGTAACTTGTAATCTTCTACCTATCATCAATGAAAACTTATCATTTATGCTCAAAAGATAATATCTCATTATCTTATTTACACGTCTTTTAAATTTGATATGCCCGAATGATTGTCTCTCGAGATTAATTGATTGAGAAATTAAGTATTTGGTGATGAATCCTTTGAGAGATTCATTCTTGAAAGAAATTGTTGTGAGAATCTCTGTATGGAAATTGTTGGGAGATTAATTGTTAAGAGACTCATTATTTATGGGGAAATTGTTGAAAATAAAACCAATCTTGTAATAGAATAAACTCAAACCCGATATAGGTTAAGTATGTTTGTAACAAGATAGGTTTTTGCATCATCAAAAAAAGGGAAATTGTTGGGAGATGAATTTAATAAAGATATGATTTTGATTAGATCCCAAAACCCCGAAGTATGATATGTTCGAATAATCTTGATAGTTGAGTCGAGATTAGGTTTTAGAGTATTCGGGATGTTATCTACAAAATGTATAGTCGTGAGATATAGATCGGGTTAGGATGCGAAGATTACAAGAACTCCGATAAGTTTCAAGAAACCGAAGTTTCGATATGAAATCAAGTTTCAAGTTTCATATGAAATGAAGAAATCAAGTCTCGGAGAAATCGAGATATCAAGACTTCGATATGAAACTGAGATATCAAGACTTCGAGAGAAATCGAGATACTAAAGACTCAAAGATGAAATCGAGGAACTAAAGACTCAAGATGAAGATTCTCGATATATCGGTCGACATCCAGAAAGACTTCGAAGACGCTGAAGACTCGAGAGACCTCAAGACTCGAGAAGACTCTCAAGACTCGAGGAAGACTCAAGACAGGTAAGATGTAAGACCAAGAATCAAGATCAAGAATATCAAGGCACGCAGAATTAATGAAGAGTCAAGAATGTAATCGAATGCTCAAGATAAACCCGAATGTTCCGAGGCACCTAACATATCTATCTCAAGGATGAATAATGGTAAGATCGCGATTCCTTAGAAAAATAGATATTTGCCAAGACATTCAAATGCGCATAAAGGAACTAAGACAAAGTGTTGTTAAGGTTATATCACCAGAGATTGTAACCAAAAGAGCGCTGAGTTGTTTACCTTTTAACCGGAGACAAAAGTCAAAAAAGAGAAGACAACAGAGTACCATAATCGACAATCGACGAGACAAAGTCAACAAAAGATGTCAAGTACTAAGTTCCAGATCAAAAAAGTGAAGACCGCTACATGAAAGACTATTGCCTAAAACGTGTTAGGGAGGTCAAACCCAAATATAGCCGCTTTCTCACACACCATAAGAGAAACTCACGGGGTTATCTCTCCAATCGGATAGTTTTTCAAGAGTGACCTTGGTGTATGCCTATAAATACTTGTGACCTTCTACATTGAAAGGTTACGGGAAATTTGTAAGCAACTCAAGAGCTCAAACTTATTATTGAAGTTGAAGCACTCAAAAAAGCGAAATTTCCCAAGTGCTTTTAAATCGAGAGAGCTCATTCCACTAAGCCTAGCTTGATAAGATATATCAAAGCTTAGTCGAGATATCCTAGCCTTTGCATTGTTCTTTATTGTAAAGGATATCTCATCCTAGTTAGAAACCAACCAAGAAACCCCAAACCCTTTGTAAGGTAGTTTGCGTGTGATTGTTGGTGATATTGGAGTTGTAAAGAGTGAGTAAACTACATTGAGGTAGTCGTAAAGCTCTAGAGGAGAAGTTTAGTAGTAATCTATCTTGGATAGACATAAAAAGCTTGTGTGAGTTTTGAGTTAGTAAACTACTAGAGGTAGTCGAAAAGCTCAAAATTAGAAAGGTTAGTAAACTATGAGGTAGTCGAAAGCCTTAGGAAGTGATTAGTGAATTTCTCTGAAAAGATCAGGGAGAGTGGACGTAGGAGCTTGAGTCTCTGAACCACTATAATTTGCTGTGTTATTTGCTTTCTGTTTTGCATGATTTATCTGTTGCATTACTTTGTCTTGAAAGCATATTGTCATTGATATTTCAGTTGGAATTAATCCACTGAAAGTTGCATATAAATTGAATCACAGCCTAATCACTATTCCATTAAAGGAAGGTTTTCAAAGAAAAGCTTAAAAACGAAAGTATAAACTAAGGGCCAACCATTCACATCCGAGTAGTAGCTAAAACAGATAGTTACCAAACTGAACTTACTCTTACGGGGTTCATAAGTTGAATTATCTGATCCAAGCAACTCGGGATCTCTAAAACTCGGGACTCGGTTGGGATTATCCGAGGTATCTGAAAGCGACCGATCATCGGTTCTCGGATAGACTTTGACTCGAGCGATTTGTGCTTCAGACCAAATCATCGGACAACCGACCCAGTGACCTCGATGAGAAAAGTTTTAAAACATCGAACACGTGTATTCCCCCATACACGTGTAAGACTCGTTTGCACCGGGACCAACAACCTTGTTTGCAAGCTAAGGAAATCCATTTATGGACTAAAGCAAGCATCTCGGGCTTGGAACCAATGTTTTGATCATTTAATCAAGTCTTATGGGTTTGATCAAAACGAGTTTTAAAGTTGTGTGTATAAGAAGTGTGACAGAACTGCCTTGGTATTCTTAGTACTATACATAGACGATATTCTGCTCATCGGAAATGATGTAAAGGTTTTGTCAGACGTAAGGGTATGGTCATCAAAAATAAAGTTTTGATATGAAGGACTTAGGGAAGCCATATATATTCTTGGGATCAAGATCACTCGAGATCGAAAGAAAAGAATGATTGGCTTATCGCAAGCTTCATACATAGACACTGTTTTGAAGTGATTCAGCATGCAATATTCCAAGAAAGGTTTTGTACCCTTCAGGCACGGAATCCATCTATCAAAAGACATGTGTCCCAAGACCTGAGGGGAGATAGATGACATGAAAGGCATTCCTATCGTCGATAGGGAGTCTTATGTATGCAATGCTGTGTACGAGACCAGATATTTGCTACGCCGTTGGCATGGTGGCAAGATATCAAAGTAGTCCCGGAAATCAACACTGGACTGTCGTAAAGAATATTCTAAAGTATCTGAAAAGAACTCGAGATAGAATGTTGGTTTACCAATCGATAGTTTGTTTTTCGATTGGATACCGACTTCGGATTTTCAATTGGATGATTCCAAAAAATCTACATCGGGTAGTGTGTTTTGTCTGGGGAGGAGCTGCAACATGGAGAAGCGTTAAGTAGAAATGCATCGTAGATTCTACCATGGGCCGAATATATAGGCGCTAGAAGCAACAAAAAGAAGCGGTGTGGCTCAAGAACTTCCTAGTGGACTTGGGCGTTGTTCGAATTTGCCAGCACCATCACAGTTTTTACGTGATAATCCGAAGCGATTGCAAATTCAAAACCGGTGAGCCCTGAAGCCAAAAACACATTGAAAGAAAATACCATCTTATCACGAAAAATCGTTAAGAGAGGGAGATATAGAGGTGAAAAAAAAGATCATGCGTCGGGAAGACAACCTAGGTGATCCATTCACAAAGGGTCTACCTTTGTTAACATTCGAAAAGACATGTAAAAAAGGAATGAGTGTCGAGGGTGTTGCCCGATCTGCTTTGAGTATAAGTGGGAGATATATTATTAGGTTGATGTAGGGTGACATTAGATGTCACCGTATAATACATTAGGCGTGTTGTGGTATACTTAAGAGCGCATTTTGAGTATAAGTGGGAGATTGTTGGGGTTATAAGTGAAAGTATGCTTTTTATAACCTTGTATTAAACACTTATTTCTTTGAAATAAATTATTTATCACTTATTTAGCTTTAAATATGATTGAATGTTATATATATTTATTTAAACCGTTCATATAATAGCATATGTTACATTGTAGTTAACGTGGTGATACCAAATCACGAATATCACGTTAACATATCTCTTGATAAACTAGCAGCGTGTTTAACAACATAAATAGACCGCGAATTGGTAGAAGTTGATGTGTAAGACTTCAGTTGGCTTGTCTTGACCAAGAGATTACCTTTAGTGCGTTCGATCTTGTTGAAAGCGGACCCTCTGAGAGGATAAACTCATTCAGATTTTGACTTATAGGATGAAGAGTTAGACCTCGGTGGTTGTTGATTTCTTAATCTCATCGCCTTAAGGGCCAGACCGTGTGATTAGTAATTATTGCTTTGACTTATAAATGGGAAGAGAATCATTGAGACTTGATACTCTATATCTTGGGCAATAATATTAATTATGCGGCGAGCTAAATTATCTGAGAGAATGCGTGTGCTTGCAAAGTCTTGCGTGATTGGTCCCTTGGTGTGCTCGGAACCTTTATTATACCAAATCTTGCAAGTGGAATTAATTTTTTACGGTATGGATAATAAAAAATGAGTCATCCTTACCTCAAGGATCAAGATATTAATTAATATAAAAAGCTTTTCGTGGCTTAATTAATTAGTGGACTAAATAATCTTAAAACACGAAAAATAATAAGAACCCGTATTACCGTAATATGGGTAAAGATTGGATAGTCAATATTAATTATATAGTGGTATTAATTAATATTAATGAAATTTGAATTATATTGTGGCTCGATATTGGAATTGAAGTCCATTGGAAGGTCCATCTTAAGTCTCCTAAAGGCCCTCAAGTAGCCCAATTATAGTCCAATAAATAAAAGGTGCTTAAAATAAAATAAATGATTATTGCCTAATATTTCATGTATTTTTCTAAAATTTTAAAAAGAAAAGAGGAGAAGAAATTTTCTTGAAAAAGATTTTATGGAAAGGATATAAGTATTCTTGGAATACAAGATTATCTTATAAATTCAAGAAATCTCCCACTTGGTATCTTTTAATGGGATTTTTCAAAATATTGTGTAAGAAAGGGAAGAAAGATTTTCTTGGAAAGATTTTATGGAAAAGATATGTATTCTTGGAATACAAGAATATCTCATAAATTCAAGAAAGATCCAATATTGCAAATCTTCTTGAAATTTTCAAAAATTAGGAGTAAATAAGGGTGTGAGATTTTTTGTGGAAAAATACACTTGGAAAGAAAGAATATATGAGATATATTCAAGATTTCTTGGAGATCGAAAAGATCTTTCCTAACCCTAATTTGACTCTAAATTTTAAACGACCCCTCTTATAAATAGGGGATGAATTTATTCATCTCACACCAATTCCATGTGTTGGAAATATTAGAAATCCACAAAAGGTGGTGCAACAATTTTATTTTTTTCCTTTGTTTTTATAAATCGTTCATCGGAGAACCTCCTAAGGTTGTTGAGCGAGACTTGGGAATCTTGAGAAGGACTTTTGGTTGGTAGTCGATACTTGATCCTGTCCATCTCAGATTGTCTCTCCAATCAGCATGCGTTACGTAAACTCCTAGAAATTCCGCATCTTTAGGATCTTTTCATTGAATTTTATTTGCATGTCATTGTTGGTGTAATTATTATTTGAATTCACTTAGGTAAATTCATGCTTTAGTAATAATTGTTAATTTAAATTTGTGTTTATGAGGTCATCTCGATAGATCCTGACAAAAGTTATCCCTACTGCGTCGGGGTCGCCTGACGCCTTGACCCACCGATCCGCTTTACCCCGTGTCGACCGCTTTGACGATGAAGCGATCGCATTGGGCCTTCGCCTAGCCCACGCGCTCTGCCTTGGCTCGTGTACGTACGTGCACTTGGATGTCTGACTTTTAATCTCCGTCTCCGTCTTCGTTCTTGATCCGGTTACAATTTATTTATGAAAAATAAATAAACCTAGATCTAGACTAGTCTATTACATTGAACAAATCAAACAAATTCTAATCTACTCGTGGATTTTCTCACGAGGCAAACGAGTTCGAACGGATCGAATTAAAAAACAATAATTTATTTGCATGTAAATAGAAAGCACATTAAAATACCATGACAATTGGATACACCGCAAAAAATGCAGTCTCTAATTGGTTCTATTATCCAATTTCAATTTTATGGAACAACAATTTAAATTACAGTTTAAAAGATCAGAGCCTGAACCATGGCTCTGATACCAGTTGTTGGGATACTATATTCCAGGATCTATCGGGATGAACTTATAAACACAAATTTAAATTAACAATTATTACTAGCATGAATCAACCTAAGTGAATTCAAATAATAATTAATCCAACAACAACAAGCAAACAATAATTCACGTAAAAGATCCTAGCATGCGGAATTTCTAGGAGTTTACGTAAACATACCCGTTGGAGAGACAACTATTGAGACGGACATGATCAAGTAACTGGCTATCAACCAAAAGTCCTTCTCAAGTATTCCCAAGTCCTCCTTCAATAATCCGATAGAAGGTTCTCCAATGAACAATTTATAAAACAAAGGAAAAATAAATAATTGTTGCACCACCTTTGTGGATTTCAAATTTTTCCAACTCATGGAATTGTGTAGGGGATGAAAAATTCATCCCCTATTTATATAGAAGGGGTTGGACGAAAATTAGGCTCAAAATAGGGTTAGGAAAGATCTATTCTTGATCTCCAAGAAATCTTGAATATATCCCATATATTCTTCTTTCCATGTGTATTTTTCCACAAAAATCTCATACCCCTTTTTATGCCTTATTTTCGAAAATAATAGGGAGATCCTCAAGATTGGATCTTTCTTGAATTTATGAGATATTCTTGTATTCCAAGAATACATATCTTTTTCCATAAAATCTTTTCAAGAAAATCAAGAAAATCTTTCTTCCCTTTTATTTCTCTATGATTTTCAAAAATTACTCATTAAAGAGGCCAAGTGGGAGATTTCTTGAATTTATGAGATAATCTTGTATTGCAAGAATACTTATCTCCTTTTATTAATGGACTTTAATTGGGCTACTTGAGGGGTCTTTAAGAGAAATAAGATGAACCTTCCAATGGGCTTCTGAATTCCAATATTGTGCCACAATATAATTCAGCCCATTAATATTAATTAATTATTCTATATAATTAATATTGCACTATCCATCTCAACCCATATTATGGTAATATGACTCCCAGTTATTATTTCCTGTGTTTAAGATTATTTAGTCCATTAATTAATTAGGCCACTGAAAAGCTTTATATTAATGAATATCTTTATCCTTGGAGTAGGGACATCTCAGCTTTATTATCCATACCGAAAAATTAATTCCACTTGCAAGATTTGGTATGATAAAGGTTCCGAGCCCACCAAGGGGACCAATCATGCAAGACATTGAAAGCACACTATTCTCTATATTAATTTAGCAACTGTCATGTAATTAGTATTATTGCCCAAGATATAGGGTATTGAAGTCACAGTGATTCTCTTCCCATTTATAAGTCAAAGCAATAATTACTAATCACACACAGTCGTTATTAAGTGAAAGAGATTAATAAATCAACAACCACTGAGGTCTAACTCTTCATCCCATAAGTCAGTGCGAATGAGTTTATCCTCTTTGTAGGCCCGTTCAGTGCATCAAATGCACTAACGTAATCTCTTGGTCAAGACAAGCCAATCTGAGCCTTACATATCAACTTCTACCAATAGACTGTTCGAATTTATCTAAGTTATGAAAGACACACTTGTTTACAAGGGGTCTGTTAACGTGATTTTCTGTGATCTGGTATCACCACGTTAACTACAGTGTAACACGTGATATGAACGGTTTGCAATAAATATATATATAACATTCAATCGTATTTAAAGCAACAATGGTAAATAATTTATTTTAGTAATTAAGTGTTTAATACATAAGTTATACAAAGTAAAATTATACTTTCACGTATAACCCCAACAAAGTGGACAATCAAAATTAGGACAAAGGGAGTACTTGTTAAAATGAAAATTAGTACTTGTTTAAATAGAAAATAGTACTTGCTTTAATGAAAAGTAGTGCTTGTTTAAATAGAAATGTAGTACTTGTTTAAATGAAAGGTATTATTTTCTTAAATGAAAGGTATTACCTGTTTTAATGAAAAGTATTACTTGTTTAAATAGAAAAGTAGTACTTGTTAAAATGAAAAGTAGTACTTGTTTAAATGAAAAATATTACTTGTTTAAATAGAAAAGTAATACTTGTTTGAATGAAAAGTATTACTTGTTTAAATAGAAAAGTAGTACTCCCCCCGTCCCGCGATCACTCTAACACTTGCCTTATTTGGACGTCCCAACATTACTTGAACATTCCCAAAATAAAAATAAATATAATATTAATACACTCACAATACCCTTATTTTATTCCACTCAAACCCACTAAAACTCACTTTATTTGGTTTGTGTGTCATTTTCAGTGTTCAAGTCCTCATGGGACTGAGGGAGTACTTGTTTAAATGAAAAGTAGTACTTGTTTAAATAGAAACGTAGTACTCCCTCCGTCCCGCAATAACGTGCACAACTTCTTTTTTGGTCCGTCCCACAATAACGTGCACATTTCTTAAAATGGCAAAACACTCAGAACTTACACACTCACAATATCATTATAATTAATTTAAATAGTACCAATAAAGTAAGTTTTCTTAGTTTCTATGCCCGGATAGGGGTGCACGTTATTGCGGGACGGAGGGAGTACTTTTTTAATTGTTAAGTGAAAAGTATTACTTGTTTAAATAAAAAAAATAGTACTTGTTTAAATAGAAAATTAGTACTTGTTTATAATTATTATATTAAAATGTGGTTAAATCATTAAATTAGATAATTGAAATAAAGGATTTTAAAAAAAATTAAAAAAAAATTATTTTTTAGGACATATAGAATTAATTTTATTAAGTAAATGCAAGAAAGCAAGTGCTCGAGTAGATTGATCCCCGCTCAGGCGCCCATAGGTCCCGTGTTCGGTCCCCTTGGGAGTGAAAATTATTTGACATTGCTTAACATAATTTATTTTTGGTAATTATCCATTAAAAATTCAATTTTAAAAAACTATAATTATTTACTTATAATTTGTAAATAAAATAAATAATTTATTATATTAAAATATAATTGAATCGTTAAATAAGATAATTGAAATAAAGAATTTTAAAAAAAATTGAAAAGAAAATGATTTGTTAGGACATATAGAATTAATTTTATTAAAAATAAGTAAAAAATACTCCTACAATTTTAATATAACATAATATAATTTAAATTTATAAATAAAAAATATAAATTATTATATTAAAATTGGATCATTAAATAAGATAATTGAAATAAAGAATTTAAAAAAAAATAAAAATAAATATAATTTTTAGGACATATAGAATTAATTTCATTAAGTAACGCAAGAAAGCAAGTGACCGAGCGGAATTGATCCCCGCTCAGGCTCCCAAGGTCCCGCGTTCGATCCCCCATGGGAGCGAATAATTGTCTCATTTAATTGGGAGGCTTTGTGGCTTATATATGAGATGCTTGGTGGCTGGGTTCGAGATGGTTCGTGGCTCGGGTGGTTCGCTGCCCACATGGGCGCCCCTTGGGCCCGGGTTCGAGCCGTTTTTTTTCGTAAATTCACGATTTAGGATATTGTTGGGTTCGAGCCATTTTTTTTCGTAAATTCACAATTTAGAGACGATTAGCGACCCTCGATTCAACGATGAATTTTTTTTCATCGCCAAAACCATCGCTAATGTCGTTAGCGACGGTTTTTTCCTTCTCTAAAAGCGTCGTTAAAATCCGTCTTTTTTGTAGTGTAATGTTATCTTTTTTTTCAAAAGTCATGGTATATAATAAAAAACTCACTCGTAGGCTGAATTATTTTACTCAATCATTGGGATGAGGTCCATCCAATAAAAAATATAATATGGGCGTGAATCTTTTGACTTTAATATATACCATACAAAAATTGCAACTCTACAAATAATAATAACATATAGTTTACATTATTATATTAAATTATTTTCAATAGAATAAAATTTTAAAAATACATAGGATAAAAAACAAAACAGTTTGGGAAACACATTAGTTGTTATTCTTAAATTATTACTAATGCTAAATAAACCAAAAAAAAATCATGATTATTTAGTAGATTATATTTCAAATATAAATGTAAAAATATAAGAGCATTTATTTGTTAAGAGAAACTGGTTATGTGCTCCTCCTTCAACAAATAAAAACATCTAAAATATAAATGAATTCTACATGATTTTCAACTTACTAGTTTTTTAATAAGTACTTTGCACGTTTTATATAAATAGTTTCTAAGAAAATTTTGTAGTTTTTTTTTTTTTTTATAAAAGTTGATTTGTGAAATTTTCACTTTTTGCATTAAAGTTAAACATTAGTCATCATATAAACTTGCATGTTTGAAAGATAATTGTATCAAATATAATATGCATGTTTTCTTGAGTACTGAGACATAAAAAAAAATCCTTTAAAAAAAAAGAGACATAAAAAAGAATTAACTGAAAAAAAATCACCACCTATATAAAAGAATATTTTGAAAATTTAAGAATAGAACCCAAAAAGAAATAGTAAGTATGTAGCATTTTAAATAAAATAATTACACAAAGTGGCTTAGCTCATGTTAGAGCACCACTACCTGTACCAAGGTCCCTGGTTCGAGACACAGCCCCCCCCTCTTTAATGGGATTTAAGTGGATTTTTCCACCATCTTTGGGTATTCTCTGCCCTCTATGAGTTTATTGCAGGTTCTCTCCACCCTCTATGGGTTTGTTGCGACCAATCTATAATTTAATTTACGAGCCAAACGAAGAAAGAAAGAAAGACGCTACCATGGGTTGAGGTTCCAGTCGATAGCAGGACAAAATACATGTGCCATGACGTGCGGTGGATAATGCCTTAGTCCGAGCTTAGTCCATATACCACGAGCTCATATCCAGGGTCGCTCCCAGTTTAGCGGAATTTGCGTCATCCTCCTCCGATCCTCACGCTTTGTTCGAGGCAGGTCTTCCCCCGAGTTGGGTTTGAAGAATTAGCTTCGCTAGAAAAGAGATTAATTGTTCTAGTTGAGTTGTATTCTTCTTGTCAAAAAAAAAAAATAGTTCTACAATTTTAGTGAGTACTACAAGCAAAATAAATCATTATACCTACACAAACTATGTAGAATCAAATTAATCAACATGAACTATAAGATTTGTAGTCTTAGTAAGTATTACTTGTAAAAGAAACCATTAGACCAACATAAATTGTGTAGTAATCAAATTAATCAACTTGACTAGAGGTGAAAAAATTCATTTAGACGTAAAAAAGAAAAAAGAAAATCAGACCAATTTGTCCCCAATTAATCCCCGCCTAGGCAGCCTAGACGCTAGGCGGTTTATATCCGTTTGACTACTGTTTTTGAGTTCTGCACCCTTGCAAAAAATATGGTCAGATATGAAAATAAAAAAAGTGAATATCACACTTACAATAGAATCTGATCATGAATTGATTAAAGCGTATGATAAAATTTAAAAATATAAGAAGTTTTAGAAAGGAGGAACACAGAGAAATAAAACTCAAGGATACAAGTCATTTTTTAGACATATAATAATTCTATACTATAATTCTATACTATCTCTAGATAGATAGAATTTCAGGTTTTCTTTATCGTAAAAAAAAAAAAAATTATGCAGGAGATAAAACACCATTAATTGAAATAGACACCATTAATTGAAAGGCTTTATTGCGAATAATATCACTACTTTTTCACAAATTGCAATTTAATCTAAACTTTAAAATTTTGACAAACAAATCATTACTTTTACTCTTTTTTGCAATTTCAACTTTGGGCAGTTTGCCCCCTTGCCCAAAAGTTGAGGTGTACAAAAATGTACCATTATCAGCCCAATAAACATTCACGTCAATAAATACTTATTAACATAATAAATAAAAATTAAAAATAAATTAATAGTATATATACTGTAAATAAATTTTGTTGTGACCTAGATTTTACGTCTAGGGCAACTTAATGTTATTAAACGGGATCAATCAAGTAACGAGTAACAAATATGAAATAGACTCAAATTTGGTTACCCAGTTCGTCTTTTGAATAAGACTACGTCTGGGGGTGCCCAAGCCAGGAGTATCTGCCTAGAGTTCTAAGATTTTGTTCTTTTACAATGGATAATACAAGTTGTATTTTTAGACAAGAAATTAGGGTACACTCCTCCGTGGGCTTCCTTCGATGGGCTTGTCCAGAACTAGGGTTTTATCGGTCAATCCCGCGATTTCCGCGTCGATATCTGATTGCCTTTGCTTACCCCGCGATATCCGCTCCTTGGTTACCCATATCCTTGCTATAAATACCCATCTCGAGGTCGCCCGGCTTGTGGTCTTTTCCAAGGTCGGGCGACTTTCTCGTTTCTTTTAAGACGCCTTTGCGACCTTCTCCGTTTCCGGAAATCGCGCCATGCGGCTCTAATTCTATCGAGGTCGCTCAACCGGGTAAGCCTCACCGTGTTGGATTATTCTATGGTACAACAATTGCCCCTCAAGTTGAGGTCGCGTGCCCGCATAGGGACCTAGGCTTGATTTGTAACTTGATCGACCCGGGGAGAATTGACCTCGGGAAACATTCCTAGAGCGCTTTACGTTGTGGGAAGGTGGACCGTTGCGTCGATTCGTGCGAGATTTGATGGATTTGCTATGATGATGTTGCGGGTGGATGAGGTCATGCGCCACAAGCCTCTCCAATCGGGGAATGCGGTGTAGATTACGCGCGACTTGCGCGACTTTGTTTCTTCGAGAGGGGTCCGAATTATGTTTTTATTGCACTTTGACCCCCGTTCCCTTCTATAAAAAACTGCTAGGGCTGCATCTTTGTTGCCATTTCTTCTTCTTCTTCGCGGCTCAAGCCCCTCTTGAATCGAAAGATCCCACCTCTCCGGCTAGACTTAGTTCTCCCTTTTTCCACACTCTTTCCATGGCTTCTGATCCTTGTACGCCCGCTGCCCTTCGTCCTCTGGCCTCTTTGTCCTCAGAGGAAGACAATGTAGCGATAGCCCACCTCCTCTGCAACACCGGCTCCCGTTTCTTGGGCCCCTCCAAGCCGAATCCATCAGCGGGTATCCGGCGCGTTGTCCGGGACACCGAGGGCATAGATGAGCGGTTTCTGCAGGAGTTGGAGGACATTACTCATCTCCCTCATTTGGACATTGTACGGCCGCCCCCACCGCTGCCGGCGAGCGGGAACGACCCGCCGATACCTCAGCTCCCAAGGATTATGGGGCCTATGGCGGGCTTTTCGACTACCACTTTTTATTCACCGGGCCCCTATAAGCGACACGGTGGCTGAGGTATAGGAGGTCGGTTCAAACTGAATACATGGCTTTCGACCTGCCCCGGTACAAGTCGACTCTATCCCCGAGCGACCCGCGTCGTTCCTCCATGGGTTGTATAAAATTCCTCAGACGTGCATTTTTGGGGGTGACCTCCGATGAGAGTCTTTGATCACCCCTCGGGAATGATTATGGTTAACGAACACCGCGATGGAGAGGCGAGGATTAAACTTCCCCTTCACCCGACGATCTCCCACTTCGCTAGCGGCTGGAACCAAAGCCTTACCCAGACACTCGAATGGTGGAGCTACATACTCTCGACGATGAGCGGTTCTTGGCTTGGATGGGCTACACGGATGCCGACCCTGGCGAGGTCGCCATGTGATGTCGCCAATCTTTCAACCAGCGACTATAATGTCGTCTGCGACCCATGGGGGGGAGCTCGTGAGTGGGATCCCGATAAGGTCTCGATTGGCATCGGAAGTGGTGGTTCGTTGGGCGGCAGGAATCAACGGACCCTTGAGTACAATTGCCCATTTGGGTTCCCATGGACTACGCCACGAGTTGAACATGGTAAACCTTTGTCTTTATACTTCGAGAGGTCTTGATCTAATTCCCCTTTTCTTTTGCGGTGTTAAACTCCTCGACCACCGACACATTCCAGGACTTTCAAGAGGCGTTCAAGATCGTCCTTGACCCGCCCAAGTCTTGGTAGCGTCAACGCCCTCAACTCTGAGCTCGTCGGTTAAAAGGCGAGACTTTACACTTATCCCTCCATCTGAATATCCACTTGTGAGTACTTGTTCTTTGCCTTGATTTTCTCCGCCTTTTTTGGTTTCCATCGACATCTTTGGCGTGCAGAATCCAGAGCATTCCGTCTCTTCTTCGCCATCCCTCCATGATTATGGCCTCGGGGAAGAAGTCGGTCTTTGGGCCAAATAAACATGTGACCGACAAGGCGTCCTCCTCCAAGCTCGACTCCATCCGACCCTCGGCCCGGCGGAGGTAAGCGAAGGATCCACTCTCACGAGCTTTGCTTTCGGAAGAGGCGAGGGCAGACCCACCAGGAGACCCCGAGGTCGCGGCCCGCCCGTCCTCGTAACCCCCCTCTATTCCTCGGGGAGATCGGCTCTCGGAGGATAACTCTGGTTAAGGCTGGGGCATGATCGTGTCGGTAGCGTAAGTTCTCGACTATGAATCTCTCTCTTTTTTTTTTTTGATTGACCCGGTTTTTTTTGCGGCCGGAGCTCACCCGCAGAAAGTTTAGCCAGGGGCCTTGAGTTTTCTCGGAGGTCGGGTCATAATGTCCTGACCGGGTTCCTCAAGGTTGCCCGGGCCATTCTCCTGTGAGGGGGGTCTGCAGAACTCCCAATCTGGATGGACGCACTGGACTACGCTGCACGTTTCGCCAAGCAGGCGCGACGGCACCCAGACTGGCTCCTTGCCCATTCCTGTATGTGATCTTCTATCCGAGAAGACCAGCTGGCTCACTGAGGCCGAGCTGATGAGCTGCAGCTAGTGGTCACCGATCACAGATGCCGGGTCACCGCTGCCGATGGCTCAAGAGGGCCGAATCCTCCAACTCGACCAAGTAAGCAGCTTCCAACACCGAGGTACAGAGTGGCCGAGGCTCGAGGCGAGTCGAGGGCCAAGAGGCGAGGGACCCTACTGAGGGCGAAATGGGCCGAGGTCGGTGGCGCCGATCATGGCGAGGGCAACCGGGAGGATCAGGAGGAGCTTAATGCCAAACACAGATGTGATGGCCTATGCTCAGGCCATCCCGGGTCTTTCACAAGGCAACCGTCCATTGGCGACCTCGCTCCTTTTGTCGCCGAATTTTCGGATTATGTTTGCGACTATCTTCCTGCCCCTACCGTGCTCCTGGAGATCAAGGACTTGGAGGACATGGGCATCAACCTTTCCTTCTTTGCTAACCCCAATCGGATTGTGCGCCCGGTCCCCAACCCGGAGGTCGCCCAAATGAGTCCCGTCGGCCTGAAGTTCCCTTTGCTCGGAGGTCGTGGAGGGAATCGGAGGAGGGTTGATCGGTGGTTCTGCGAGGCCTCGAGTGGCGAAGTTTCTGGAAGCTCACTTTTTTTTTCTTTTGACATTTTGATGTATCGGCCTTTGGGCTCATTTCTTTGTATGCGCCTTCGGGCCCCCCTTTTATCACTATTAATGGAGTTTCCTTCTCATTTTTACGATGTGTTGACTTGATTTCCTTATACGACTCGTTATTTATTTGTCCATGTCGTCTTATCGTTAGTGCGATTTTATGTTTGGACTTCATTTTTATGGTCGTCTTATAAAGTCTGGGGAGGTCGCCCCTCATGGGGTGTCGATCCTTCCCTCGGTATGTCGAAAGTCGTACCTCAGGTGACTTATGTTTTCTTTACATAATCCTTTGGGTTTTACACAGTAATTTTGAGATGAAGGAAAAGACATTATTATTGATAAACAACTGATTACAAGAGTGTAAGTTTATTGATAATATTTTCCTCAAATGTGTTGCGTTCCACGGGTATTGAGCCTTGGCGCCATTTGGTTGTTCGAGCTCGTAAGCTCCATTAGATAAGATTCTTGAGACCTTGAATGGGCCCTCCCATTCAATTTGAGGGTTCCTTCGATTCGCCGAGAGTACCTTTTTGAGCACCAAGTCTCCTTCTGCAGGCGTCCGTTCGAACTTTGGTGTTGTAGTATTTCTCCGACCTTTGTTTGTACCTTCGTTTCTCATGTTGGCTTCTAGCACTTTTCTTCGAAAGCGAGTTGAGGTTTTTGGTTAGGGCTTCGCTTTTTGGTCGGCGACTTGACTTCTTGTGAGGTCGGGGAAGTCGATCTCCACGAGGACTACCGCCTCGGTCCCGGAAAATTTAGTGAGTAGGGGGTTTCTCCGGTTGAGTTTCTACAGGTCGTCCTATAGGCCCACAAAACATCCGGGAGCTCGCTAGCCCACTCCCCCTTAGCTCCCTCGATCTTGGATTTGAGAGTATGTTTAATGATCTTGTTCACGACTTTGACCTGGCCATTTGACTGCGGGTGGTATGGGGTCGAGAAGAGCTTTGCGATTTTCCATTTCTTGAAGAACGCTTCGACCTTGAGGCCGTCGAATTGTTTACCACTGTCTTATATGATTGCTTGTGGTAAACCGAATCTGCATATGATATTCCGTCAAATAAACTTGATGACCTGGTTTTGATCTATGGTTGCCAGTGCCTCAGCTTTGGCCTATTTTGTGAAGTAATCCACCGCCACTGTATGCGTTTGACCGAACTTGGTATTTGTTAGGAGTGGGCCAATGATGTCTATCCCAAACTTTGCAAATGGCCAGGGGCTGAGGATACTTGTGAGCTCTTCCGGGGCGCTTTTGATGGAAGGAGCATAGACTTGGCACTTATGGCACTTGCGAGCGAAGATGATGGCATCGGCCCTTAGTGTGGGCAAAAAATACCCTTGTCTTGTGGGCCAACGATTCTCCCCCGGTGTGGTTTTCACATACTCTTTCATGTATTTCGTGTAGGATCACTTGTCCTTGCTCGGGTGTAACACACAGGAGTAGGGGGATGCTGAAACCACGCTTGTACAACTCATTTTGGATCATCGTGTATCTTGCTGCTCGCAATTGTAACTGCTAAACTTGGACCCTATCTGTTGGCAGGAGGCCTGTTGTCAAATATTCGATGATGGGTGTCATCCAGTTCGGTGTTGGGGCTTCTAGGTTTGCGACCTTCGCGTGTGCGGTGGAGGGGTGGGTTAATGTCGTGATGGTGACATCTTTCATCTCTAGTGATCCTTCGGAAGTCGCTAGTCGCGCTAATGCATCAGCTCGTGAGTTTTGTTCTCTTGGGATTAGCTTGACATGGATTTGGTCGAACTTCTGACATAATATTTTCACCACCTCTTGGTAAGCTGCCATTCGGTCGTCTCTTGCCTCATATTTTCCTGAGACCTGGTAGGCTACGAGTTGGGAATCTGTGTGAACTTGTAATCTCTTGACACCCATCGCTGTTGACATTTCTAGGCCGCTGATGAGCGCTTCATATTCGGCCTCGTTATTCGTTGCGGGGAAGTCGAAAGTGATGGCGTTCTGGAACGAGGTTCCTTCCAGGCTTGTCAGAACTATATCAGCCCCCGACTTATGGGAGGTCACTGATCTATCCACGAATAGCTCCCAAGGTTGGCCGTTTAAACACCCGGCTTCAGATGTGAAGGTGAGTTCCACGATGAAATCGGCTAAAGCCTGGGCTTTGATGGCAGGTCGGGGTGCGTAAGTTACACCGTATTGTCCGACCTCAATTGCCCATTTGAGGCATCGTCCTGACGTATTTGGTCGATGTAAGATGTTTCTCAGGGGTGTGGAGGTAAGTACCTCGACTTGATGGTCGAAAAAATACGACCATAGTTTCCTTACGCTCATGACCAGCGCATATGTCAGTTTTTCCAGGGCCGGATATCGCTGTTCGGTTTCGTTCAATGTCTGGCTGATGAAGTAGATTGAGAATTCATTCATGTCCTCTACTCGAACGAGTACCGCACTCAGAGCTGTCTCGGAAGCCGCGAGGTATAGGAAAAGTTTTTCCCCCGGAACTGGTTTTGATAGAATGCTTACATCCGCCAAGTAAGCTTTGATTTTATCTAAAGCTTCCTGGCTTTCGTGTGTCCATTCGAACTTTGATTTTTTCCGGATGGTGTCGAACAGCGACTTGCATTTGTCCCCAATTCGGGAGATGAAACGGTTCAAGGCGGCTAGGCATCCCGTGAGTTCCTGTACTTCCTTTACATTTCGAGGCGCTCCCATGTCCAATATGGCTTTGACCTTGGTAGGGTTCGCCTCTATCCCCCGTTTGCTCACCAGGTATTCCAGGAATTTCCTGGACTCGACTCCAAAATTGCATTTTTTGGGGTTAAATCGCATGTTGAATTTCCTCAGGATGTCGAAAGTTTGGGCCAAGTGTGTCAGGTGGTCCTCCGACCTCAGACTTTTGACGACTATGTCATCTATGTAGACTTTCACCAACTTCCCAATGAGGTCGGTAAACATGTGGTTGACCAGCCTCTGGTATGTTGCCCCTGCGTTTTTTAAGCCGAAGGGCATCCTCTTCCAGCAATAGATATTTTTTTCTGTCAATAATGAGGTATGTTGCCGGTCAGGTTCGTACATGGCTATCTGGTGATAGCCTACAAAGGCGTCCATGAAGTTGTTGTCACCCACTGGGGTTGGTCGGCTTACGTGATCAAGTTGTTGTCCAGTAACTTTTTTACCTCCTCGGCTAATGCTGCGTACTTTTCGGGGCCAAACTTTCGCCTCTTCTGAGCTATCGGTTTTCGAGCTGGATCTATGAACAGCTTATGGCATGCGACTTCCGGGTCGTCCGACATTCTTGAGCCTATGATTACTTCAAGATCTGGTCGGGCTGGGTCCACTTTGACTTTCTCGAGGTCTTTCCCTGGGATGGCCCTTGGGGTATTTTGCCATGGGTCGTCGTGATTTCTCTTCCTGGTCGAATTTATATTTCAAATTTCACATTGTTCTTCCTATCTATTACAAGTACTTGTTTGCTAGATATTGGTGCAGAATTTAAACGAGACGAAGAAAAAATCAAACAACCCCTTGCATCAACTTGGTCACCTTTAATGATGCCGACCAGCCCACTCTTGGTGGGAAACTTTACACAGAAATAAAAGGTTGAGGACGCAACCTCAAATTCATGTTCAAATGGCCTCCCGAGGAATCCATTATAGGAGCTCGGGAGGTCGACAACTAAAAAATCTAAAAGCCTAGTGGCCCTAACTTTTTCATTCAGAGTGGAGACTAATTCTATAGCAAGTCGGATCATTCCTGTCGGCTTCACTGTCGCGTCCCCGAAGCCTTTCACGACATGGTCGCATGGAGTGATGTATGCGTCGTAATCTCCGAGCTGGTCCAGGGTCTTCTTGAAAAGTATGTTGCAGAAAGCCTCTCCATCCACTAGCAGGCGGCATACAGTGGTGCCCATGATATTGACTCTGATTACCAGTGGACTACCCCGGCCTTGTCCTTCTCACCGAACTCAATCGTGCTAGTCTCTTCTCCTACTGCGAAGAAGGGTAACACCATTTTCCTGCGTTTTCTATTTCTCTTATCTCCGCCTTCATCCACCTTTTGGATGAGCCGGTTGATGAAAGCCCCCCTACTGTCCCCAGTGGGGACAAGGTATGTATCACTTGACCTCTCGCCCCTTCTGGCATGGGTGGTACTGGCCGTTCCCCCTGGCCGGCATCTCCCGGAGCCGGTTCCGCCTGTGGGTTTACTTGTTGGCGACCTCTCTGAGCTTGATCCTGATTCTTCTGAGGTCTCTTGACAAACTCGTCCAGTAATCCATCCTCGTATAGCCTCCAAAGCTGGGGGAGTAGGTCCTTGCACTCGCTGGTATAGTGCCCAGTTTACTCGTGGAAGTATACTGAAAAGTATGCTTTTTACTTTGTATAATCGAAACTGAATTTTCAAACTTATTTACTGAAATAAATTGTTTATCACTGATGCTTTAAATATTATTGAATGTTACATATATTTACTGCATAACTGTTCAATAAAGTCGTACGCGTTACATTGTAGTTAATTTAGTGATACCAGATCACAGAAGATTAAATTAACAGTCCCTTGTAACTAAAAGTACGTTATTCATGACCTAGATGGAAATGAACAACCCATCGTGAAAGGTTGAAGTGTAAGGCTCAGATTGGTTTGTCTTGACCAAGAGATTACACTAGTGCATGACTGATGCACTGAATAGGACCTACAGGAGGATAAATTCTTCAGAACTGAACAAGGGAGAATTAGACCTCAGTGGTTCGTTATTTCTTAACCTTCGTCCCTTAAATAGGATCACGTGGGATTGGTAACTATTACTTTGACTTATCATGGGTAGCGAATCAAAGAGATTCAATACTTTTTATCTTGGGCAATATTATTGGTCACATGTGATTGCTAAGATTTAATACGAAGAATCGTGTGCAAGTACGCTTGTTTGATTTGCCCCCTTGGGAGGTTCATAAGCTTTATCATACCAAATCTTGCAAGTGGAATTAGTTTCCGGTATGGATAATAAAGTTGAACCGTTTCCTCGACCAAGGATAAAAGATGTTAATTAATGGAAAGCTATTTCAGTGGCTTGAATTAATTAATGGGCTAGATAATCTTAAACACGGGAAATAATGTCCGGGAGCCATATTGACTGTAATATGGGTTAAGATTGATAGTGCAATATTAATTATGTAGTGGGATTAATTAATATTTATGGGCTTGAATTATATTGTGGCTCAATATTAGATATTCAAGGTCCATTAGAAGGTCCAATCTTAATTCTCCTAAAGGCCCCCCGAGTAGCCCAACAAATAGTCAATAACCTAAAAAAGGTGATTAAAATAAAATAAATATTGTTGCTTATTTTTCCTCTAAATTTTCGAAAATTATGAATAAGTTGGGAGAAAGATTTCCTTTGAATTTTGTTATGGAATGAAGATATGTATTCTTGGAATACAAGATTATCTCATTAAATTCAAGAAATCTCCCACTTGGTTATTTCATAAGAGAATTTCAAATTTTGAAATATAGTGAGCAAGAAAGATTTTCTTGGATTTTCTTGAAAAGATATTATGGAAGATATGTATTTCTTGAAATACAAGAATATCTCATAAATTCAAGAAGATCCAAATCTTGGATTCTTGCATCATTAATTTTCGAAAAATCCATAATTAGAGGAGGTGGGATTTTGTTGAATATTTTAATTATGGGAAAAAGAATATAGGAGATATATTCAAGATTTCTTGGTGATCAAGAAAAGTCTTTTCCAACATTGGTTTTCTACTGAAAAAATCGACCACCTCTCTCCTATAAATAGGGGATGATTATTTCATTCCCAAGTACAATTCAATGTGCTAGCAAATCCACATAAGTGGTGCAACAAAGTTTATTTTTTCCTTTTGTTAATTGTTCGACAAGTGTCCTTCCACCGGATAGTTGAGCAAGGGCTAAGGGAATACTTGGGAAGTCCTTTTGGTTAGTCCGTCTAACCGAATTCACTGCCATCCCGAGAGGTACGTTCACGTAAACCCGTAGATTCCGCATGCGTAGGTTTTACGTGGCTTATTATATGCATGATATGTTGTTGCAATTATTATTTGAATTAATATAGGATTAATTAATGCTAGTAATAATTAAAGAATTAAATTTGTATTTAAATATTCACCCCGAATAGATCTGTGCAACTCATTCCCCAACATAGGTGCCAAAGAAGTGTCTCGTTCACGTCAACCGAGCGCTTTCGTTTACAAGAAATAGTAGATGTGTTATAGGATGCATTTTTTGAGTGATGTGCACAGTTAATAATATAGAGATTGTTCCTTAAAGTTCCACGACAGATAATCACATCGTTACAAAAAAAACAAGAATATCTTTATTAAAAGCGAATGTAATATCCATCGACAAATAACTTAGAAATTGAAATAAGGTTTTTCAGAAAAACAGGAACATAAAGAACATCTCTTAAAATTAACTTCTTCTCTCCAAAGGACAGGTGCACCTCTCCCACTGCTTCAGCTGCCACTCTTGTAGCATCGCCTAGCGTGATGAGGATCTCACTCTCACTTAGTCGCCGGGTCTGCTTGAAACCCTGCAATGTGAAACATACATGATCAGTGGATCCCGTATCCAATACCCACGAGTGGGTAGCATACTCCGCTAAACAAGTTTCAACTACTAGTGAGTGTGAATTACCTTTCTTTCCATTCCTTTTGGAGTGCAGAATGTGGCCGACTTCCAAAGGTCCCTTTTCTCTCCACAGTTAAAACATTTTCCTTTAAACTTCTTCGGATTTTCAACCAACCTGGCTTTCTTACCTTTTTTGTTTGTGGCCTTGCTTTGATTCAGACTATTCATCTCCTTCTCAATCTTCCCTTCCATTGGTCTAGATTTTGAGAGCAGTTTCTTAGTCACCAAAGCTTCGTCTTCTTGTCCCAAGTGTTTCAAGATCTCTTGTAGGGTATCCATGGTAAACATGTGACCACTCATCGTAAAATTACAATAGAACTCATTAAAACATCTTGGCAGAGTTAGGAACAAGAATTCGACTTGAGCCTCATCATGGTACCGAGTACCAAGGTAAGCAAGTTTTTCAAAATGGCGTCTAATTTTGAGAATGTGGTCCCTTACGGGTGTTCCCTCAATCATTTTCAACCTTTCGACTCCATTTTGATGAAACTCTTTGATCATGCAGCTCTCAGAGGAAAACATTTCCTCAAGACTGTGAACAATTTCCGCAGCTGAATCAATTCCCTCATGAATGAGCCTCAAATCATCAGACAATGAAGTCAAGATTATCGGTTTCATTGATTCATTGGCTTGCTCCCAGATTTTGTACAAACATCTTTCCGAACTAGATGACCCTTCAGTGATTTTTTTCAGGTTTTTGTCCGCCAAAAACCCAATAATGTTTTTGTGCAGAGAGGATAAAAGTCATATTACGTTTCCAGGTGACATAATTTTCACCAGTGAGTTGGTTTTCTTTTAGAATATTGAACAGTGGATTAAAAGGTTGAGTCATGATGGACTGAAATAAACATATATTTTGTATCAATATCTAGATCAACACAAAATTAAATCACATAATTCGATCACATGATTCATATTAAAATCTCAAAAAAATATGAACATGGATCAGCCAACATCTCAAAACAGATTTAAATGAGCCTCGTGGGAGGGTCATCATTTAAATCACATTCAAGCAGGTTACAAACAAGAACAGTTACAAACCTTTAATTTTAAAGAAAATTAATAGTCGACTCCCACTTGACCAATATAAAATTGACAGGGACTTCAGAGAAGTATATAAATATCAATTATACCTAACTAATAACCATGATTAAATACAGAATTATTACTTTGTTTTGATCGAGCCTCGTGGGAGGGTCATCGTCGCCACTAATAATAATTCACAATCATCCTTTTGGGAGTTTATTCATGTGAAAGCTATCTTTTGACCGTCCCGAAGGGGAATTTCTCCAAAATATTTCACAAATAAATAAATCATGGAGGTCAAAATTAATTTGTGTCAAAACCAAATTAATTATTAAAACATACTTAGTAATTTTTGAATTTGAGATTTTTCGTTGGACAATTCTCATGCAAACATATTTAAACAAATTAAATAAAGCATAAGAAAATACAACATAAATAAATCAAGCACATGCAAAAAATAAACTACATTGGGCAACATCCTCCAACAATCATGGTTTGATTGCTGCCGAGAATATGTTGAAAATGACTATTGAATTTCTCCCGCTGCGACGTAAAAGCAAGAACTCGAATCTTGAAAGGTCAATTTTGTGTTCTCAATGATGGATGCATAGTTCTAGCCATTTGCTGGCCGACGCCTAGGCGATCGCCCCCGTCATCTGTTGCTATCAACTCGGCGACACGGGTGGGTCGAGGCTTCGACGCCTCACATCCGTGTCTGTTGCCCCTCACTATCTCAAATCACATCCCCACCCCCGACTCGCGCTAAATGGTTGTTGACCTCGTCGCCATATTCAATCTCGCCAGCCCACGTCACGAAAGTTGAATTATCCCCGGGCTAATCGCCACCATACGCCGCGAAGGATACTACGCCCGCCTATGAAAATTGTTGGCGATGTTCGCGTCGGCAACCGGAAAAGCGTGCCTTCCAGCCTCGTGATGTGGTGATTGCGCCTTAAGTCGCCAACGTAAAGTTCCGGATCCATCTTTTAACTCCCACTCGTCTCCGTCTTCGTCTCCGATCAGGTTACAATTTATTTAACGAAAAATAAATACCTTAAATCTAGATTAGTCTATTACATTGAACAAATCAAATAGCCTAATCTACTAGTGGATTTTCTCACGAGAAAAACAAATCCGAACGAGTCGAGTTAAAAACCATTCATTCATACGCATGAACATAAAACACATTAAATACCATGACAATTGGATACCTGTAAAACAGATCTAGCAATTCTACTATCCAATTTCAATTTAATGTTCAACAATTTAAAAAAATCAGAGCTCGAAACCAGAGCTCTAATTCCAGTTGTTGGGAAATTGAGGTGCCCAGATCTATTCGAGATGATTTTTAAATACATATTTAAATTAAACAAATAATTCCTAACATGAATTAATCCTAAATTATTTCAACATAATAATTAAACAACATGCGTACACGTAATTCACGTAAATCCTAAACATGCGGAACTAGGAGTTACAAAATTACTAACCTCTTGTAGAAACAACCTTTTAGACGATGGATCAACCCAATAGCCTTCCCAAATATATCCCAGCGTCCACGAACGTTATCCGGTGGGAGGATTTGCACGAACGATTTTAATGGGAGAGAAATTAAATATTTTGCTACCACCTTTGTAGATTTCTATTTTTTAAAACATATGGAATTGCACTTGAGAATGAAGAGCTCATCCCCTATAAATAGGAGTGAGGGGGTCGAATTTTTAGGTCAAAAATATAAGGAAGAAAATCTTTTCTTGGTCTCCAAGAAATCTTGAATATATCTCCTATATTCTTTTCTCCTTAATTAAATTTTTCATAAAAATCTCTTCCCCTTTTTATCCTATTATTTTCGAAAATAACAAGATTAAAGGAGTCAAGATTTGACTTCTTGAATTTATGGGATAATTATGTATTCCTACAATAGTTATCTCTTTCCATAAAATATCTACAAGAAAATCAAGACAATCTTTCCTTCCTCTTATCCACATATTTGTCGAAAATATAAGCATGGAAATATAGCAAAATATTTTCTTCTCTCTCTCATTAATTGGACTTTATTTTGGGCTATTTGGGGGGCCTTTAGGAGAATTAAGATTGGACCTTCAATGGACTATGAAGCTTTAATATTTTGGGCCAAATATTATTCAAGTCCCTTAATATTAATTTATTCCATTATAAAATTAATATTGAACTATCCATCTTAACCCATATTACGATTTCACATATAACATGGCTCCCGGTCATTATTTCCCGCGTTTAAGATTATATTAGTCCATTAATTAATTAAGCCACTGAACAAGCTTTATATTAATTAATATCTTTGTCCTTGGAGTAAAGACAGCTCAACATTATTATCCATACCGGAAATAAATTTCCACTTGCCAGATTTGGTATGATAAAGGTTCTGAGCCCACCAAGGGGACAAATCAAGCAAGACGTACTTGCACGCGATTCTCCGTATTAAATGTCAGCAATCGTCATGTAATTAATAATATTGCCCAAGATATAAGGTATCGAATCGCATTGACTCTCTTTCCATCATAAATCAAAGCAATAGTAATTAATTTCACACGATCCTATTTAAGGGACGGAGATTAAGAAATAACGCACCACCGAGGTCTAATTCTTGTATATTCAGTACCAAAGAATTTTTCCTCCTGTAGGTCCTCATTCAACGCACCTAAATGCGCTAGTGTGATCCCTTGAGACAAGCCAATATGGATCTCACACTTCAACAGTTCATGATGGTTCGTTTATTTCCATCTGGGTTGTGAATTTGTACTTAATTACTAGGGCTGTTAATTTAATCTTCAGTGATCGGGTATCACCAAATTAACTACAACGTAATACGTACTGTCTTATTGAACGGGTTTGCAATAAACATATATAACATTCTTTCATATTTAATGCAACAATGATTAAATAATTTATTTCAGTAAATAAATAAGAAACTTCAGTTTGGTTATACAAAGTAAAAGCATACTTTTCAGTATAACCCCAACAATCTCCCACTTATACTCAAAGTCTGCTTTTAAGTATACTACAGCATGTCTCCTGTTCTATGTGACATCTAATATCACCCTACATGAACCTAATAATATTTCTCCCACTTACACTAAAAGCAGATTGGCAACGTCCTTGCACCCATTCCTTCCACATGTCTCTCGAATGTACTCTGAGGCAGACCCTTTGCGAATGGATCTGCTAGGTTGTCTTCCGATGCAATCTTAGCCACCTCAATGTCTCCTCTCTTAAAGATTTCTCTTATGAGATGGTATTTTCTTTCAATGTGTTTGCTGGCCTTGTGGGCTTTCGGCTCCCTCGAATTTGCAACTGCTCTGGCGTTATCACAGTAAACCGTGATCGTGCTGGGCAAATCCGGGACGATGTCCAAGTCCACTAGGAAGTTCTTGAGCCAAACCGCTTCCTTCGCTGCTTCACAAGCAGCAACGTATACGGCTTCCATGGTAGAATCGGCGATGCATTTCTGCTTTACGCTTCTCCATGTCATGGCTCCTCCCCCCATGCAAAACACACCACCCGAGGTAGACTTTCTGGAGTCAACATCTGATTGGAAATCTGAGTCTGTGTAGCCGATGGAGATTAGACTGTCTGACTTGTAAACCAACATTCTGTCTCGTGTCCTTTTCAGATACTTCAAAATGTTCTTTACAGCAATCCAATGCTCTTTCCCAAGGTTACTTTGATATCTTGCCACCATGCCTACTGAAAGCGATATCGGTCTCAGACACAACATTGCATACATGAGGCTTCCCACGGTACCAAGCATAAGGATGGCCTTCATGTCATCTATCTCTTTTCTCGTGTCTTTGGACACATCTCTTTTCGACGAGATGGATTCCATGTCCAGAGGGCACAAAGCCTTTCTTGGAATCTTGCATCTTTGAAAAGCTTCAAAACAAAGATCTATGTATGAGGCTTGCGAAAAGCCCTATCATTCTTTTCTGCGATCTCGAGTGATCTTGATCCCTAGGATGTGACCAAACTTCCCCTAAATCCTTCATATCGAATCGTTTTGACAAAACATACCCTTACATCTGATAACACCTTTACATCGTTTCCAATGAGCGTAAATGTCATCCACGTATAGTATAAAAAATACCAATGCGGTTTAAATCACACTTTTTATAAACACAACTTTTAAAGTTGTTTTGATCAAAAACCGTAGGATTTTATAACTTGATCAAAACACCGATTCCAAGTCTTGGGATGCTTGCTTCAAAGACATAAATGGACTTCTTAAGCTTGCAAACCGGATGCTCTTGGCCTTTTTTTTCAATGAAGCCTTCTTTGTTGCATATAGATTTCTTCGTCAAGATTTCCATTGAGGAAAGCATCTTGACGTCCATTTGCGATCTCAAAATCTAGATCTTGTGAAGAATCGACAAGAGAATCTTGGATGGACTTGAGCATGGCTACTGGCGAAAAAGGTTTCCTCATAATCGATCCTTCTTTCTCGAGTGTACCCTTTTCGCCACTAGTCTTTGCTTTGAAGGTTTCAACCCTTCCGTCCGGTCCCTTTTTCTCTTGTATACCCACTTGCATCCGATGGGTTTTACCCCATCAAGTGGTTCGACTAAACTCCCCCACACCTTGTTGTGATCCATTGAACCCATCTCGGCTTCCATTCTTTGTTTTGCGAGATTGAGCATCTTTGTCTCGGATCGCCTCGTTGTAGGACCACGGATCTGACTCTTCTGCGGATATCAAGTCCGAAGACTCTCCGATCCCCAAGAATCTCTTGGGTTGTCTGATAACCCTCCCACTACGACGAGGTTCCGGTTGTGTAGGCGTGACGTTTGGTATATCATTTTGTACAGTTGGCAATGGAGTTGGCCCCCTAAGTTATTCTAAGGTAATTTCACTTCTAGGCTTTCGACTGTTCATATAGGCTTCTACCAAAAATCTAAAGTGGGTACTGATCACCACCTTTTGATCTTCGGGACCATAGAACATGCATCCTTTAATTCCTTCGGGGTACCCTATGAACATCCTTAATTTTGAACGTCGTCAGATCCAATTTACTTCCTTCCTTGTCTAACACGTATGCCGGACACCCCCAGATCCTGATGTGTCCGAAACTGGGCTTGCGCCCCGTCCACAATTCTCTCGGTGTTTTAAGTATTGATTTGGATGGCACTAGGTTCAGAATATAAGCCGTTGTTTCTAATGCGTAACCCCAAAACGATTTTGGTAAATCCGCATAACTCATCATTGACCTTACCATTTCTAAAAAGCATTCTATTCCTTCGTTCTGCAATCCCGTTTTGTTGAGGGGTACCGGGTGAAGTCAACTGGGATGCAATCCCCACTTTTAATAGGTAGTTCATGTTGGGATTATTTCCCCAACAGTTCAGAAATTCATCGCTGAGGTATTCGCCTCCAAGATCAGATCGTAGAAACTTGATACTTTTTCCCTTATGATTCTCTGCTTGAGCCTTAAATTCTTTGAATTTATCAAAGGTCTCAAATTTATGCTTCATTAGGAAAATGCATCCGTAGCGTGAGTAATCATCGATAAAAGTAACGAAATACTCGTAGCCACCTTTAGCTTTGATTTGCATTGGACCACACACATAGGTGTGAACGATTTCTAACACTTCTTTAGCTCTAAGCCCCTTGGCTCCAAATACCCTCTTGGTCATTTTACCTTCCGAGCACGATTCGCAAGTCGGAAATGGCTCAATTTGGAGAGACCCCAAAGAACCATCTTTCACCAACCTTTGAATCCTTTTCGGGTTAATATGACCTAATCTTAGGTGCCAAAGAAGTGTCTCGGTCAAGTCAGCCGAGCGCTTTCGTTTATAAGAAATAGTAGATGTGTTATAGGATGCATTTTGTGAGTGATGTGCACAGTTAATATATAGAGATTGTTCCTTAAAGTTCCACGACAGATAATCACATCGTTACAAAAAACAGTAACATCTTTATTAAAACGAACAGAATATCCATCGACAAATAACTTAGTAATTGAAATAAGGTTTTTTCGAAAAACAGGAACATAAAGAACATCTCTTAAAATTAACTTCTTCTCACCAAAGGACAGGTGCACCTCTCCCACTGCTTCAGCTGCCACTCTTGTAGCATCGCCTAGCGTGATGAGGATCTCACTCTCACTTAGTCGCCGGGTCTGCTTGAAACCCTGCAATGTGAAACATATATGATCAATGGATCCCGTATCCAATACCTACGAGTGGGTATCATACTCCGCTAAATAAGTTTCAACTACTAGTGAGTGTGAATTACCTTTCTTTCCATTCCTTTTGGGTCTGGAACAGGCCGACTTCCAGTGTCCTTTTTCTCCACAGTTAAAACATTTTCCTTTCGGCTTCTTCTGAATTTTCAACCAACTGGCTTTCTTACCTTTTTTGTTTGTGGCCTTGCTTTGATTCTGACTATTCACCTCCTTCTCAATCTTCCCTTCCATTGGTCTAGATTTTGAGAGCAGTTTCTTAGTCACCAAAGCTTAGTCCTCTTGTCCCAAGTGTTTCTCTACCGTCTCCAAGATCTCTTGTAGGGTATCCATGGTAAACATGTGACCACTCATCGCAAAATACAACAGAAATAAATCAAGCAAAGCAGAAAATAAACACATTGGGCACAAATTATCCAACTATCATGGTTTGATTTTCTTTGGCTTGATCTTGAAGAAACACCGTCTTGAATTTCTCCCACTCGTTCGTCTCGAAAAGAACTCCGTCTTGAAACACCACGTCAAGCAGCTAGCAGCCGGGATGCCCACTCGCATCCAAACCGCGGGCTGGCGGGCGCCTAAGCGCGGCCGCTGTCACCAGATCATCTCTCGGTGGCGGCGGCGACATGTCGGCAGCGCCGCCTTAATTTACCCGTCGCCCGCACTAGCCAACGTCGCCCGCACCACTTCGCTCTACTTCAAGACCCCCATACGTCGCCCGATCGCCGGCTTCGCGGCTTCGCCTCGCCCAGTAGCGTCATCTCCATATCCCGCTTATCGATCCCACTGGCGCTGAAGCCCATTAAATGGCGGCGTCGTCGCTCAGCAGCGTGCCTCCCCTAGCACGTTCGCGCAGCGCCACGCGCCACGTCACGGTTCTGGATCCGCCTTTTAACTCCCACTCGTCTCCGTCTTCGTCTCCGATCAGGTTACAATTTATTTAATAAAAAATAAATACCTTAAATCTAGAATAGTCTATTACATTGAACAAATCAAATAGCCTAATCTACTCGTGGATTTTCTCACGAGAAAAACAAATCCGAACGAGTCGAGTTAAAAACCATTCATTCATACGCATGAAAATAAAACACATTAAATACCATGACAATTGGATACCTGCAAAACAAATCTAGCAATTCTACTATCCAATTTCAATTTAATGTTCAACAATTTAAATAACAATTTAAAAAAATCAGAGCTCGAAACCAGAGCTCTAATACCAGTTGTTGGGAAATTAAGGTGCCCGGATCTATTCGAGATGAATTTTAAATACATATTTAAATTAAACAGATAATTACTAACATGAATTAATCCTAAATTAATTCAACATAATAATTAAACAACATGCGTACACGTAATTCACGTAAATCCTAAACATGCGGAACTAGGAGTTACTGGATTACTAACTTCTTGTAGAAAAAACCTTTTAGACGATGGATCAACCCAAGAGCCTTCCCAAATATATCCCAGCGTCCACGAACGTTATCTGGTGGGAGGATTTGCACGAACGATTTTAATGGGAGAAAATATTTTGCTACCACCTTTGTGGATTTCTAATATTTCCAACACATGGAATTGCACTTGAGAATGAAGAGCTCATCCCCTATAAATAGGAGTGAGGGGGTCGAATTTTTAGGTCAAAAATATAAGGAAGGAAATCTTTTCTTGGTCTCCAAGAAATCTTGAATATATCTCCTATATTCTTTTCTCCTTAATTAAATTTTCCATAAAAATCTCTTCCCCTTTATATCCTATTATTTTTGAAAATAACAAGATTAAAGGAGTCAAGATTTGACTTCTTGAATTTATGGGATAATTATGCATTCCTACAATAATTATCTCTTTCCATAAAATATCTACAAGAAAATTAAGACAATCTTTCCTTCCTCTTATCCACATATTTTTCGAAAATATAAGCATGGAAATATAGCAAAATATTTTCTTCTCTCTCTCATTAATTGGACTTTATTTTGGGCTATTTGGGGGGCCTTTAGGAGAATTAAGATTGGAGCTTCAATGGACTATGAAGCTTTAATATTTTGGGCCAAATATTATTCAAGTCCATTAATATTAATTTATTCCACTATAAAATTAATATTGAACTATCCATCTTAACCCATATTACGATTTCACATATAACATGGCTCCCGGTCATTATTTTCCGCGTTTAAGATTATATTAGTCCATTAATTAATTAAGCCACTGAACAAGCTTTATATTAATTAATATATTTGTCCTTGGAGTAAAGACAACTCAACATTATTATCCATACCGGAAATAAATTTCCACTTGCAAGATTTGGTATGATAAAGGTTCTGAGCTCACCAAGGGGACAAATCAAGCAAGACGATTTGCTGCGATTCTCCGATTAAATGTCGTGTAATCGTCATGTAATTAATAATATTGCCCAAGATATAAGGTATCGAATCGCATTGACTCTCTTTCCATCATAAATCAAAGCAATAGTTATTAATTTCACACGATCCTATTTAAGGGGATTCGAGATTAAGAAATAACGCACCAATCGAGGTCTAATTCTTGTATATTCAATGCAAAGAATTTGTCCTCCCTCAGGGTCCTCATTCAACGCACCTAAATGCGCTTAGTGTGATCCCTTGGTCAAGACAAGCCAATATTGGTCTCACACTTCAACCGCTCATGATGGTTCGCTTCATTTTCATCCTGGGTTGTGAATTTGTACTTAATTACGAGGGTCATCATTAATTTGATCTTCGTGATCGGGTATCACTAAATTAACTACAACGTAATACATCTTGCCTTATTGAATCGGGTTTGCAATAAACATATATAACATTCATTCATATTTAATGCAACAGTGATTAAATAATTTATTTCAGTAAATAAATAAGAAACTTCAGTTTGGTTATACAAAGTAAAATCATACTTTTCAGTATAACCCCAACAAGGTGAACCATTGGTGGGCCTGGTCGGTCAAAGTCAGGGAAAACAAACGACACTTAGTGGCATCTGTTGCGCCCATGGAGGCCATGTAGGAGTTATACTTGGCCACGTGGACCCTTGGGTCCGTATTTCCACTGTAGCGATCTAGGGTCGCCGTGTTGATTTTTCATTGGGTGGGTGCCAAAGTGACTGTGGTCCCGAGGGGGGAGTCCGGAATGATAAGGTTATGGTCTGCCCACGTCGGGCTACTTTGGTTCTCGGCTCGCTCTAGAAGTCGCTGGACCGTCCTGGCCAGCGCGTCGATTTTGATGTCGTGATGGTCTTTGGGGGGGTATGTCTTTCGTGGATTGTCCTGGCGAATTGTCGACCCCCTCGGCGGCTCATCATGATGTAAGTTTAGAGCCATGGCCAGATCTCGCTCCATCTGGTCGACGTGGCAGGGCTGAGATTGCGCCTCGTCCTCGATGGCTATTAGGGCCTTCTGGGCATCTTGTCTCCCAAGTCGGTCGAACATGTTGCCTGACCCTGCTGGCCTTTCTAGGAGCCTGCGATTCCGAATGATTTCGTGTTTTGCCGAATCATATGCCAGTTGGCCTGAGGAGCGCCCTTTCTCGACAAGGGCATTCTTGCCCTTAGAAGTTCCTGGATTGGGTGCCACTTTCTTAGCCGGCGGCTGTTCGTCCTCGTCATCGAAAAAGAGGCATTTCTTGTGGAGGAAGGCCAACACGGTCTTCGCGTCCTCCGGTGTCTGCACGAGATTCCACCAGTCGGGGGTGGCCTCTGGAATGATGGGGTGAGAGCGCTCTGAGCTCCTGGAGGCCTCGACACCGTCGCGGTGGTCCATCTCGTTTCTGGTTACGTTACCTTGGTTGATCGCCATTGATAAGGGATGGGTTTTCTGCGGATTTTTCAGCAAATCGACAGAGCCTTTCCCACAGACGGATCCAATATTGTGACCTAGATTTTACGTCTAGGGTAACTTAATGTTATTAAATGGGATCAATCAAGTAACGAGTAACAAATATGAAATAGACTCAAATTTGGTTACCCAATTCGTCTTTTGAATAAGACTACGTCTGGGGGCGCCCAAGCCAGGAGTATTTTATTATTCTTTTATGCCTAGAGTTCTAAGATTTCGTTCTTTTACAATGGATAATACAAGTTGTATTTATAGACAAAAAATTAGGGAATACTCCTCCGTGGGCTTCCTTAGATGGGCTTGTCAAGCTTCCAGCAGCCAGAACTCGGGTTTTATCGGTCAAGTCCGCGATTTTCGCGCCTGGATACACTTGCCTTGCGTACCCCGCGATATCCGCGCTCTCAGTTACCCATATCCTTGCTATAAATACCCATCTGAGGTCGCCTCCGACTTGTGGTCTTTTCCAAGGTTGAAGGCGACTTTCTCGTTTCTTTTAAGCCGCCTTGCGACCTTCTCCGTTCCGAGGAAGTCGCCATGCGGCTCCCGATTCTTATCGAGGTCGCTCTAACCGGTCGCCTCACCGAGTTGGATTATTCTATGGTACAACAAATTTAAAATACATTTATATTTTTTAAAGTATTAAAAGTTAAAAAACTTAAGAAAAATACTTCCTCCGTTTCGGGATAACGTGCACCCCTATCCGGGCACAGAAACTAAGAAAACTTATTTTATTGGTATTATTTAAATAAATTATAATGATATTGTGAGTGTGTAAATTTTGAGTATTCTGTCATTTTAGGAAATGTGCATGTTATTGCGGGACGAACAAAAGGGGAAATTGTGCATGTTATTGCGGGACGGAGGGAGTAAAAGATATATATAATAATAAAAAAAATTAGAATAACACTTCTAAAAATGAATTAATAATAAAATAGAAATTAAAAGAATAAAATAAAAAGTATACAAATAAAATAATTAAAATGAAAAATGAAAAATAAAAAAATAATATTCGTACTCTTGACTTGACATCTTCATCCTCGAGAAAAAAAATTGGTTCTGCAAAAAAAATTCAAAATTCAATTACACAAAAATCCCTTCATCTTCTACCTCATGTTGCCTCCGCCACTGCCCCACCCCCACATTCCTACATTCCTTTCGCCAATGCATCTTCATTAGGTTTAGTTTCCTGGGCTTGTTTTTTTCTTCTTTTAATTTGATATTGTGTTACTTGGGGCAAATAATATTTCCCAAGAAATATTATTTGTGTTTAATCTTTAATAACGACCGTTTTAATTATAATTGTGATTTTGAATATTATTTGTTTGTGTTGGTTAGTAATTTTTATTTTATTATAATATATACTTAATTTATTTTTAATCTATTATTTATTATGTTTATATGGATGCTCACTAGGATGATGACTGTGTACATATTTGTACACATTACTTTTCGGGCAGGGGGCAAACTGCCCGAAGTTGAAATTGCCAAAAAGAGTAAAAGTGATGATTTATTTGTCAAAATTTAAAAGTTTAGCTTAAATAAGTGTTTTCATAACCGAACCGGTGATCGAACTGGACAGATCACCGGTCAACGGTTCAACCGGTCGGACCGGTTCAACCGTTTAAATGATTTATGTGTATTTTTTTAATTGTTTTTTATATTTTACTATTTTTTTAAATGACTAATTCATCATTGGACTTATAATATAAATATTTAAATTTAATTAATCAAACTTGAACCATAAAAATAATATAAACGTGAAAAAATTTGTCCCACATCGAATAAGTATTAGAAGAAATATAAAATGAAGTTATATAAAAGGGAGAGGAGGTAGATTATGGATCTCCTATCCCACATCGAATAAGTATTAAAAAAGATGTGAGATGGAGTAATATAAAAGGTGGATCTCCCATTCCACATTGAATAAGTATTAAGAAAGATGTGAGATGGAGTAATATAAAAGGGAGTGGAGATGGATCTAAATTCTACCTAAATCTCCTATCCCACATTGAATAAGTACTAAAAATATGTGAGATAGAGTAATATAAAAGGGGTGGGGTCTATATCCTTACTCACAAGAAAGATTAGTTAAAAAATGATTGGTATTAAAAATAATAATTTTTTTTTACCTAAATAATTATTAGTTTAAAATGTTAAAAAAAAAAAGCCGGTCGAACAGGTTTTGGCCGGTTCTGAACGGTTCTAACCGGTTTAACCTATAATCCGGTTCTTAGGGGGTGTTCAGAACGGTTCCGGGTCCCGTTCCCGGTTCAACCGGTTGAACCGGCCTGTCCGGTCCGATTTTGAAATCATTGGCTTAAATTGCAACTTATGAAAAGGTGATGATTTTATTCGCAATTAAGCCTTATGAAAAGGTGATGATTTTATTCGCAATTAAGCCTAATGAAAATGGAGAATCTTTTCTGACCCCCAAGCCAACTGATTAATTAAGACTAAATCTATTTGTCTACACTAATTGTGAATAATTGTATGTGAATAAAATTTGTCAAATGCATATATTTAGATAAGATTTCAAATTTTCTGAGTCATAAAAAAAGTTAACACAAAATGAAACACCATTAAATGAAGCACCATTAATTAATATTTATTATACATTTGTACGGTGGAGTTAGTACACAATTAAAAAAAAAAGTGATATTGCCCCAAATCCTATTTAACCGTTCCATTTTATTCAAAATGGTGTTCCTTTATATTTGTCACTATATCAATTTCAATGCAATTTTATCTCCTTTTTCCAACAATATCCCTAATAAATAAGCATTAAATAGTGATTTTACAGTGATTAATATAAATTTAGTAAGGGTTATAAGTATTCTGATACCCTAATTGATGAAAAATTAATTTATATAAATGGATAAAATGAGACAGATAATACAGCCCAAAAAAAGGAAACTAATACTACCTCCGTCCCATTCTTTAGGGCTGTTTTACTGTTCATAAGGATTAATGGGAATAGTGATTAGAAAGAGTTGTTTATTAGTATTTTATGTGATAAAGTGATAAAGTGATGGGTAGTTGGGGGTAAAAAGAGTTGTTTATTAGTATTTTATGTGATAAAGTGATAAAGTGGTGTGATAAAGTGATAAAGTGTATTTCCATTTTAGGAAAGAAACCTTAAAAATTGGGACAAAAAAAATGGAAAGAAAACCTTAAAGATTGGGACGGAGGGAGTATTATTAAATCAAAACATACTCCCTCCATTCATATTTCAATGTCCCATTTTATCCATAATGATGATCCTTTTTAATTGTCATTACTTCAATACCAAATGCGATTTTATCTTCATTTCACTAGCACTATCCCTAATAAATACACAATAATTGTAACTATCCCTATATTCTTCCTCACCACTATATATAATTAATTAACAACCTCCATCAAATTCAACCCAAAAACAAGAACAAAAACCATGAATAACATCCTCATACATTTCCTGATTCTTTCACTATCAATCACTTTCTGCAAATCATTTCCTCTCTCAACAAAATCAAGATGGATCATCGACGAGCCCACGGGGGCCCGTGTGAAGCTGGCCTGCGTCAATTGGGCCGGCCACCTCGAGCCCATGTTGCCAGAAGGCCTCGACAAACAGCCCGTTGACAAAATTGTCAACCACATAAGTTCAATAGGTTTTAATTGTGTGCGGCTCACGTACGCTATCCACATGTACACCCGCCACTAGAACGTCATGGTGGCCCATATTTTGCATGATCTTGGGCTTCGTGATGCGTTGATTGGGGTGACCAAAAATAATCCGGCCTTACTTCATCTCACGGTTGTTCAGGCCCAACAGGCCGTGATTCAGGCGCTTGTACGCAGGGGAGTGATGGTTGTACTTGATAACCATGTTAGCCAGCCCATGTGGTGTTGTAGTGATAGAGATGGAAATCGGTTTTTTGGGGATCAGTTTTTTGATCCCAATGAGTGGTTGCATGGATTGCAAATTGCAGCTGCCCTTTATAGAAATACACCTCAGGTATCTCTTTATTTTATTATATTTATTTTTGTTAGTTGATTAGTTTTGTGGTTTATAGAATATATATAATGACATTTCTCAGGATAAGTGCACCATTCACTTATAGTGCATTTTAAAAACATATAACTTATTATATTAAAATATATAACTCGTTTACACTGAACCGTGCAATTATTAATATGAAAAAATAGTTATACAGGTTCAATGTAAACAAGTTGCATATTTCAGTATAACAAGTTGTATATTTATAAAACGTATTATGAGCGCACCTGAATGCACATGAGACCCACTTCATGCTTTAATGTCTGATTTGGGTTTTAAAGAATTTTTAAAATCTGTTAGATTTGGAAATCGTGATAAATATTAAATAGTGACTATTCGTGTTTTTATGATATTTAACAGAGCATGCTTTAAATTTATACATCATATGAGAATGTGTAAAAATATATGATGTTGTAATTTATAAGCGTCATTGTAACTATTTAATTATTTAAATACATTTTTATATAAACTAATTAATAAAGTCAAAAAGTTTGTTTAATTAGAAAGTGCAATATCGTAAAATTCATAAGTCTTTCTAAGAATTGAGATGTTGGGATTATGAAATACAGATAGCGTGAAAAAAACCTTAAAATTCTACAAAATGAAATAAATTAAAAAAAAATAACTAAAATATTAATAATGACATTTTATCTAAATCAACTTATATACATCAATTAATGACAGGTTGTAGCATTGAGTCTACGGAACGAGCTTCGTGGGCCCCACCAGAACCAGAACGCATGGTACAACTACATGCAACAACAGTTCACCAAGCCAATCCAAATGTCCTAACAATTATTTCAGGATTAAGTTATGATCTCACCCTAGAGTTCCTAAAAACAGCCCCACTAAATTTAAATTTCAAGAACAAAGTAGTTTACGAAATCCATAGATATCCATTCAGCCATGGGAGTTGGTTAGCGTTGGACCAACAATCTAATTCTAATAATGCATGTGAAAAATTCACCCAACAGTTTTACAGAGAGGCAGGATTTTTAACCGAGTGTGCAAACGCATTTGTCTCTGAATTTGGGGTAATCAAGCACAATTGGGCCGGTCTGATAACGCCTTCTTGGATTGCTTTTTGGGCTATTTGGGGAATACGGATTTGGACTGGAGTTTGTGGGCCATACAAGGGAGTTATTATATTAGAAGTGGGGTCCGTGGGTTTGACGAGGCGTATGGGATGTTGGACTCGAGTTGGAGCTCCATTAGAAACCCGGCTGTTTATAGGAGACTTAGGCGGATTATGAAAAAGAAATGGATTGTATAATAATAATGCGATGCACGGCTATAATTTCACAAACGAATTAATATTAAGACTTTATGAGTATTTGTATTAAGGTGGTTTTTTAATTCTGAAGAGATATATTGTTGTTTTCATTGACGTTATATTTTTTTTTAAAGTCATGGTAATATAGATTTCGGAAAATTTTATGATAACAAACTCACTTGTGAAATTTGAATTTACTTATCAACGCAATGTGAGGCCATTGAGTGAAAAATATAATCTGGTTTTAATTATTAATATGAGAAACAAATTGCATGTTTTAATTTAAACAGGTTGCATGATTCTAAAATACACTAATATAATTGATATATAATCTTATTTTTTGAAGGGAAATTGAATATATAATCGACGTGGGATAAAAATACTAGATGTTTTATTAAGTACTCACTCTTCTTATTATAATGTCAAATGCAAGCATAGTACCCCTCATGTTGTACGTGGAAAATGTTAATGTTATGTAGCAATACATGTAGAGAAAAACATTAATAATAATATAAATATATATATATATATATATATATATATATATATATATATATGTGGATAGAAATTTTTTATTATTCTATGTAACATGTAAATTTAAAATTTTGAAATGTTGCTTCTTCTTGAATGATTTAAACATTTTTAACTAGTATTACTAGCCATCTGCTAATTTTTGTTATTTAGAAAGAAATTAGAAGTGGAAATCATACACACACATATATATAGTGATAGACCTGCATTTGTATTCTTGATAATGTACTTTTGCAGCATTTCCTCAACCAATGAATAATTAAATAATTGATCTATATATATATATATATATTGAGTATCCCTTACCCATTTTTTATTTTTGGGGGACGGACGTTATATTTATGCATTTTACTATTTCCAACATTAAATGTCAAGTTAAATATGTTGTACAATTAATGAACTGTGCCTTCTAAAGAGGATATAAAATGATCAAATATTGCAAGCCGTTCAACACACATGCATGTGAATGTCGATATTTTTGACGATTACAATCTCTTGAATTGACCTTTTTACTCTATAAATATATACAAGTACTTGAACTTATTAATTGTGCACTTACATCTTGATCTAATTACTACTTTTAGTACCCTTCTATATATTATAGGTTGGAATAATTTATAATTTTAGTCTATACCAAACTTAATTAATAATAATAACGCGATGTAAAATTGATAATTTCAGTGGTGCTAGCTGAAAGAGTAAACTGGTAGTATATATTACGAGAATATTATAATGGGTTGCAATTAAATTCTCCTAATTTAAGGCAAAACTATCTAATGAAATGTCATTATCAAGAGTTGGCTGATGGTAGACGTAAATTTAATATATTTCCCAAAATCTATCAAAGTAGTGTTGTTAGTCGTAATACAAAAGTAATCGACTAACCGAGGGACTTGTATACAATACTAATTGAGACTAAGGTTGCAGAAGTCGGAAATCGCTAGATGGGCGGATTCTGATCATCTAGCGCTTAGACCGCTTAATTGTCACGGTTTTTTTATTATTGAGTGTTGATCTTTAAAAAAAAAATACAAAAATTTAAAAAAACCCACCTAGGCCCCGCCTAATATGCGGGTCTAGCAGCGGAAATAATTTTTTCCACCGATTTTGTCAAAATCTTGTCGGCTGGCGGCCGCCTAGCCAATTTTTACATCCATGGTTGAAACGGGAAGAAATTGAAAATCGATGAACTAGGTCAAACAATTTTTTTTCTAAAAATTTGTTCAAATGCGAAACAGGGCACTTTCAGTTTATGCTACTATATAAAAAAAAAAAAGCAAGCATGTGTTATTGTAAGGGCAATTATGTGTTATTACATGATAATGGAGAAAAAAATTATTTTTACTAATTCAATGTTGTAAACTAATGGTTTGAGGTTTTACTCAAGACAGTTGATCACATGTCAAAAGGAAAAACATACAAAAACAAAGAGGCCAACGGATGAAATAGAGGGAGTGTCGTAATATATCTTTCTCTTTATAGTAAAATATTTATGTATATTTAGCAATCCACAAATATATATACTAAAAATACATACTTGAACTTACAGTAACATAATTTTTCCTTCATACGCGTGTAACACATGTTTGGGAGTGAGTTTTTCTATTTTTCCTTTAACGCAAACTTTTTTAAACACATGTTTGATTAAATTCAACCCCCAAAAATCCACGATTTTTTAGCGCATTGGGTAGAATGAGACGGGAATGAACATATAACATATTGCACGTATTCTAGATCCGTACACTATTATATATATAAGTTTGCCAAACTAGTCATATACTACGTTGACTATAATTGCAATTGACTAGTACTATCTAATAAGTAATGATATATCAAATTAATTAATAATTATATTTTTTATTTTTAAAATTTTGTCAATTTTCTTTTTAAAAAATATTTAGATTTTTGGATGACACTAAAGTTTTAATATAATTTTTTAAATTTATAATAGTACTTTCATACTTTAACGTCATTATTTGAACAGCACGGGTTGATTCCAGGCAATTTTAGGAAAAATAAAAAATAAAATTGGACCTTATTTGAGATAAAAAGGACGTCAATTAATAAATTAAAATAAGTAAGATCATGTATGCACCAGGTGCACCGTGCAACTCAAATACATTTTTAAAATATACAATTCATTTAACTAAACATGCAATACTAAAATATGCAATTTAATGTTATAAATACTAGTAACTGAACCAGTGATATGCACGACTATGTTAGCATAATAAACTTAAAAGTCATAGTAATATAGATTTCAGAAAACTCTATAATGATAACATTTAAAAAAAATATTTGTAACAACTACGAATTTATACATAAACTTAACATAAAGTATCAAAGAAAATGAATAATAGAGATAAGTGGGTTCATTAGCAACGAAGACATACTTAGATCATGTTCGACTTAACTTGTAAGCTCCTAAACAAAGTATAAATTGTTCAGAAGCTTATAATCTTTGTTAATTTGTTAAAATAAAAAAAAGCATTAATTTGCTTATAAGATTCACAACTTATAAGCTTCAAAAAATTAGTTTGAATATCTCAACTTATTTTCTAACCACACCCAATCTCATCCATCCCTCCGCCCATCCCCCACCCCTCACCCATCCCGACCTCATAATAAAAAATTAAAAGAATTGACCTTGCTTGGTACATTTTTGTCATTAAAAAAAATTGATTCCAATCTTTTTTTATCATCCATTATTATTTGATAATATTTATTTTAAATATATTTTCCCAATTTTGTACTTTTGTCATTCAAAAAGATTCAATCATTTATTACTTATTAATATTTATTTTAAAAGATTTTTTTTTTATTAATTTGGTGTTTGTGTTTGTGGAAATATATTACATATTTCAAAGTTTTTTTCTCAATCCATTATTATTTGTTAATATTTATTTCAAATATTTTTTTTCAATTTGACAATTATTTTTTGCTGAAAAACTCAATGGTTTATAAATTTAGGCCGATTTCTACTGTTAAAATTACCTCCATTACACGGACCTACATGGGGCCAAGGGGGTCATTGCCCCCCTCCCCACTTGAACTTTATATATATATATATATATATATATATATATATATATTATAATTATTTTTACAATGAGTATTATCTCTATAGGAGGAAGTAGAAGCTCTAGATTCTGAGGGAAATTCTACTTCATAATCCAAAGGAGATATAAAAGAATGACTAGCCATTGATCTAGTATGAGAATTCGGATGTCTTCTTTGATTATTTTGAAAACCAATTTTAATAATACCATCATTACTTTGAGTAATATTTTTAAAATCACTATTTATAATAGGATTTTTAGGAACATATTGTTCTATTATCCAATTTTCAGGAAAAATAATTTCTTCCCACTTGATGGATCTTCTGGTAGTAATATTTGATTTACAAAAATTAGTTTCTATAATAATTATAACAATGAGAAAGTTATTATTAATGAAAATAATATTATTCACAAAGATGAATTTGATCCCGAAACAATTTCGGATTGTAATTTTAAAATTTAATTTTATGGATTTTACAAACTTTTTAGATTTTTCTAAAGGTTCTTCTACCAGAGCCCATATTAATGATGAGTTCAATAATCCTAAATGGGAAAAGTTTAGAAATTGGTATTTTAAATCATTCTCAAAAGATGATTTAGATTACTTTGTTAACAGTTTTTATAAATTCTGTAAAAAGCATAATGAAATTACTTATTATGTTCCTTGGTTTATTAAAACTTTTTATATTAATTATATTTCAGTTATCGAAAGAGATTATAAAATAATTTCTGGTGGTATACAAAAATCGGTTTACCCTCCCCATGTTCTCTTCGCCTAAAAAATATAAAAAATAATCCTGTAACTTTAAATGATTTAGTCCATGAGATTAATAATCTCAAAACTGATGTAAAAATACTTCAAAAACAAAATACTGATCTTTCTGTTCGTCTTTCTTTTATGGAGAAAGGTAAAGAAAAAATTGAAGATTGTGAAACCAGCTATAATACTCTTTCACAATATTTAGATATTAATGATAATTTTAATATGGAGAAGAATCATTTATCTACCATTAATATGGTTATATCACAGAAGTGGTATACTAAGATTTCTCTTCTTATAAATAATTCTTATAAAAAAGATTTTATTGCCATGATTGATAGTGGTGCCGATTTGAGTGTTATACAGTTAGGAATAATTCCTACTAAGTTTTTTGAAAAAACTACTCATTCACTTTCTCATGCAGGTGGAGGATCTTTAAAGATTAATTATAAGCTTAAAAATGCTTATGTTTGTGTTGATGGTTGTTGTATTCCTAACGACTTTCTTATTGCTGAAGACATCACTAGTCAAATGATTATTGGTCTTCCTTTTCTTTTTAAAATATATCCTCTAACTTTTGTTGGTGAAAAGGGTATTACAGGTACTTATAATAGTAAACCTATTACTTTTAAGTTTAAGATCCTTTTTATTAGGAATATGTTGTCTAATCCATTTTAAAACCTTATTAAGAGGTTTGTAATTAATAACTAAACGAGGAACTCCTCGTTCCTGCTCAGAATGGTTATTAACATAGAAAGCAGTACAAGACCAAGGAGATTTAGAAGGAGTTATAAGCTTCTTTTGTAATAAGGAAGATATTTCCTTTTTACATAACTCTAAATATTCAGAGTTCATCTGACAAGGTCTAGATTTAGTAGGAATTTTATTCTCTTTAAAATCATCTTCATAGGGAAGAGAAACTATATGTTTCTTTCTATCCCAAAAAGCATTAGGAAAATCATTACAAATTTCAATGGAAAATTTATTTATTAAAAATTTGATTTTATCTTGCAGTTTAGAATTATTTAATCTATTATTCATAGTAATAGATTTAAGCTCTTCTTTAAGAAAATTGATTTGACAATTTTTATTATTAATTTGATCTTGAATCAAATTAAGAACCTTATGAATAGGTGCAATTGAAGAATATGATTCTCCAGCTTCTGCTTTTGAGGAATTGTCCTCTATTGGTAGATTTTTTCCCCTTTGTCTCAAAAAAAAAAATCTGAAACTCCTTTTGTACATTGTCTCCTTTTGAAGAAGAGCTACTTCGAAAATATTACGGTTGAAAAGGGATTTCTTCCCATGTTGTATAATCGGAGGATGGCCTCTTCCTCCCTTTCTATAAGAGAGAATAAGATTCCTTCCAAAGATGACTCATTTACGTCATGAAGAAATAAATTCTCGAGTTAAAAAATGCGGAAGATGATTATCCTTCCTTGTTTATAAACAATATCAAAATCAAAATAAGCAAGATCACGATTGCCATCGGGCAAACATTTGTTTAGAAACATTATGTTCAAAATCTTTGAAGAGCATAAAAGTAGCAACCACTATGTCGGTTTTAATAGTAAATTTATGATTATATAAATCATCCTGAAATTTAAGGACACATTTAACAATAGCAAGAATTTCTTTAGCAGTAGCAGAATAATTTTTCTGACTATTATTCAATTTACCAGAATAAAATCTAATGATATAATAATATATATATATATATATATATATATATATATATATATATATATATATATATATATATTTTATAATTAAGACACACTTGCATGAGACGGTCTTACAGTGAGACGGAGCATAAATTGTGTATTAACGCTTTAATATTTTGGAAGGATGAGTGTTATTTGTGTTAAGTTGTACCCTATCTCATGTATAAAACCGTCTCATATGAGTTTTTGTCTTTATTAATTATTTAGTGTTAACTTGACGATGTTAGAGTTTTTGGTTAATTTCAAAATATGTCTTTTTTTTCCATATAAATTTTCTTATAATCCTTTAGGTGAGGAAGAGGTAGCAAAATAGAGAAAAAAAAAAATAATTTACATTTTAAATATATAAATTAAATGTATTTGACTTCATTAATATAAATATATTTAGTCAAAATAATTTTCGAAAGTGCATTTAACTACACTATATTATAAATTGGGGCTCCCCTAGGTGAAATTCCTTGGTCCATCACTATTTCCATAGGAAGTTAATATTGATCTTTTGTCAATTAAGATGGAAAATTGCATTTAATGCTACGCTGCAAAATTTTGTGCATACGTGCTTTAATTTAATGTACCTCATCAAAAGAATCTGCCATTAAAAAAATGAGAATTAAAATTTCATGATCATGTCCAAAAAAAAAAAAAAATTAAAATTTCATGATCATGTCCAAAAAAAAAAAAATGAGAATTAAAATTTCATGATCATGTCCAAAAAAAAAAAAAATGAGAATTAAAATTTCATGATCATGTCCAAAAAAAAAAAAAAAGAATTAAAAAATGTACGTACATATACATCTTGCAAGTATACACATAAATTCAAGTACAGTCTTTTCTTCTCCAAAAAAAAAATGGCGAGAAGCAGAATGAATAGCGATCCCAACATTTCCATGCTTTTCATTCTGTTTCTCCAACTCGCCACATTTTGCAACTCAGTCCCTCTCTCCACAAATTCCCAATGGATCACCAATACCGCGTCAGGAAACCGAGTCAAACTCACCTGCGTTAACTGGGCCTCACATTTGCAGCCCATGATCGCAGAGGGCCTAGAAAAGAAGCCCTTGAATTACATAGTAAAACAAATTGTTTCAGCGGGCTTTAACTGCGTGCGATTCACGTGGCCCACTTACATGTTCACGCGGCCCGAATACGGCACCGTTACGGTGTCACAATCTCTGGATAAATTCAACCTGTCGGCCGCGAAGGCCGGAATTACCAAAAATAACCCTGGGTTTATGAACATGAAGGTGGTGGACCTCCACAAGGCGGTGGTGGATGTGCTCGGAAAAAATAATGTGATGGTGGTGTTGGACAACCATATCAGCCTCCCCACGTGGTGTTGCGGCGCCGACGACGGCAACGGGTTTTTCGGGGACGGCAATTTCGACCCGGCGGAGTGGTTGCGCGGCCTGGCCGCGGTGGCCAGGAGGTATAAGGGTAGCCCCGCGGTGAGTGTGTTTATTTTATTTTATAGTTCAAATAATGACTCGAATTCATGACTATATGACATGGATGAAACGATGTACATATTTTTTATGATATAATTTTTACATTATATAAGTTATAATTAATAGATTACTAGTTATATATCTATATAAATTATAGCTTAATAATGCAAATTCCAATCCCAATTTATTATTAATATTAGTATTTGATAGTGTTGATATAACAAGTTAACCAATAATAACCATACAAGTCTATGAAAATCTGTAGGTTTTAATTGTATTGCATAAATTTCAGTTGTTATATAGGAAAAACTTATTAATGTTTTTTATATTTGCATACTATTGATGTTATATATAAGCACTATTACTGTTTAAAAAGAATTGACATAAATTTGAATTTATAGATTTTTGCATTTGTTTGTGCTCTCGTAATGAAAAATTTATGAATCCGTTTCTGGACATATATGGCTAGTACTGCTGCTTTAATTTTTTTCAAGTCGTCAAAATATTTGTCCTATAGTATGTTTATATCTACGTGCATGGTCATAAATGTTGTGTTTTTATTGGGATTGTAGTTATTGTGGTTGTATTATGGTTTTATTTTTAAGTTTAGATTTTATTGGATTTAGGAAAAGACAGCTACGAATACGATGCCATGAGTTTCTGGAATTCTGACACTAATTATGAATGGTAGGTACTATATGAAGAGTGAATTTAAAATTTTGGACTTAATTAGGGCAATGCTTGCAATGTGAGTCATAGGACTTGTACCTAGTTGATTCGCTGGTTATGGTAATGGGGGTAAAAATGTAAGTTTGTTTCTTCGATATGGGACTGCTTAATTCGTCGTTGATCCAAATTAATTAGGGTTAATTAGTTACAATCATGAATATATATACAACGGAAAGATGCATGTATCCAAAGTTATGATTAAGAAAATTCAAGAAAACGGAAACTAGAAATTAGAATGTACAAAAATATAGTTTACATGAATATATATAATGAGAGGCTGTGAATAGATTTATATCGACTATGAACGTACCATCAACCGTTGCATGTCCACATTTATGTAATTATCAATAATACAATTTTGATTAATTAGCGGATGATGTACGAGTATTTCAGTTGGAATTTTCTATAATTAATATTTTATTAAAAATAAAAGGATGATAATAGTGATTAATATATCTCTTAATCAGGTGTTATATTCATAGTAATGAAATTTGATTTTTTGTTTTTAAACAAGACAAAAACTCATATGAGACGGTCTCATACATGAGACGGGTACAATTTAACACAAATCACACCCACCCCTCCCAAAGTGTTAAAACGTCAATGCCCAATTTATACTCCGTCACCGTGAGACCGTCTCATACAAGTGTGTCTTTTTAAACAAATGAAATAGGAATTTTCAACCGAGCGAAAACCTATCATAATTATTTAACATTTCGTCACATATGTTGTCACTCTGAAATAGTATGAATTTATTTAGCAAAATTCACTTTTGGTCCCACAACACACGAGACCTTACGAATTTGGTCTCAATACTCATCACTTTGGTCCCGTAAAAAATTATTCATGTAATTTTGATCATTTCGTTACGGAATTCGTTAAGTTCAACTGTACTTTTGATCTCAAACCTTGTCTTGTGGGACCAAAACTGCAACTAACTTTAACGAAAAACGTATCGGTGGGACCAAATCTGCATGAAAAAATAGTTTTAGGACCAAATTGTGCGTGTTAAGACCAAAATCGTGAGACACCATGTCTTTTAGACCAAAAAATGAATTTTACTCAATTTACACGTTAATCCATGTACTCTAGAATAGTAATTTGAGAGAGAGGTGATAATATAGGTTCTCGTGAGCTTACATTCTTAGCAAAAAATTAGCTCACCTTTTAAAACTTCATGAATCTCTATTTCTAATTCCATCTTGTCATTCATTACACACTCAACAATTTTACGAATTTTTCTATAAGAAAATAAAAATAATTTCTCATCCACAAAAGAGTTGCATGTTTCAATATAAAATATCCCATGTTTCAAAAAATACATTTAAATTACACGATACATCATGAAAAGTACTCGTCTCCAATATACAATATTTCTTTCTCTAATCCTATGATAATACGCAATCCAAATCCCAGGTTGTGGGCATGAGCATGAGAAACGAGTTACGAGGAAAGCGACAAAACGAAGCCGACTGGTACAAATACATGCAACAAGGAGCAGACACTATCCACAAGGAAAACCCAGACTTCCTAGTCATCATCTCAGGCCTATCCTTCGACACAAACCTGGGATTCCTCAAATCAAAACCCCTCTCATCTAACCTGAACAACAAACTCGTGTACGAAGCACACTGGTACTCATTCGGGACCCCATCGGACCAATGGGCCGCGAAGTCGAATCAGCTGTGCGCCCAAGCGACGAAACGGGCTCAAGATAATTACCTTTTCTTGACCACGGGGAACAATTCATTTCCACTTTTTTTGAGTGAATTTGGCGTGAATAACAAAGGGGATAATGAGGCGGATAATAGGTACAAAACGTGTTTTTTGGCTGCCGCGGCTGAGGTGGATTTCGATTGGGCGTTGTGGGCTTTGCAGGGGAGTTATATACTGCGGGAGGGGAAGGTTAATTTGGATGAGTTATACGGAGTTGTTGATGTGAACTGGGATCGCCTAGGAATCAGGCTTTTCTTGATAGGTTGTACCTTCTCAGACGGATCAATCAAGGTACGTATTTACTTTCTTATTAACTGTCGGCGTTAGTTTTATTCAAAATGGTGTTTCTATTTTTGGTAAGTTCGTATCTGGTTCAAGTTCAAGAATCGAATAATATGGGGGTCTAAAAAAATTGGTGTTCCTATTTACCTGTTACTTTGCTAAAACCTATACAAATTTATCCTTTTCTTCCAATTACAATACCCTAAAAAATTGTAATATTTTTTTTTGTAAATAAAAGGATAAATATTAAGTGTGGTCCATATGACTAGGTAAGGGTATAAGAGTTTTTGATACCCTAAATAATGAGAAAATTGATTTTTGCGAATGAATAAAATTAGACAAACTAAGGAACAAAGATAGTAATCATATTTTTGTAAATAGGATAGGATAAATTAATATTAATTGTGGTCCTTATGACTATAATTAATGAGAAATTGTTTGTGTGAATGAATATAATTGGACACGTAATAAAGAACAAATTATAGTACATATAATACAAAGAGTAGATCTCTTGTGCGTCAGATGCACCGTGAAACTCAAATGTATTTTTAGATAGTGCAGTTATTTTTATTGAACAATACAATTTAAAAAAAAACAATTGTATTTTTTTTAATAAAAATAATTATACTTTTCAAAAATATATTTAAACTGCACAATGCACATAACTAACTAAAATTTATTAAACACTCAACATTATACTATTAAGAAAATTTCCTCATGACCATTAAATTAAATCATGTTCTACGAAGGGTATTATATATATCAATTTGCATGAGAAAACTTACAATTTCTATTCCTATACCATTGATCAGATTTCAAATCACGCAAGCCAATATACTACCTAATGTACCACCCTCAAAGCGGGCAATGCGCCCAAATTACAAACAACGGCATCGTTTTAAGCAACTGCAAAAGCGCGAGCCGGTTTGACCAGCACCAAGACGGCGGCCCGATCAAGGTGGCCGGGAGTCCCCAGTGCGTGGGGGTGGCCGGAGACGGGGCCGCCGCCCGTGGTTCGAACGATTGTTCCAACAAGTGGAAGTTCGTGTCGAGCTCCGGCCTCCACGTGGCTGCACAAGATGGAAAAGGCAAGTATTTGTGCTTGGAAAGGAACGCGTCGGACTCCAAACTTGTTACAAAGAAATGTCTCTGTGTTGGAAATGATCTTGCTGATTTTCCTACTTGTGGGGATAATCCACAAGTGCAGTGGTTTAAGTTTGTTCCTGCAAATGTTTGATCATGATTTTCGTGTTGATTTATATATATTAATTGTATTCCATTAATTAGTTGCGGTAAATTGATGGATCCTTGGTAAATTAAATGTAATCGTATGATGCTTGACTATAAAAATAATTTATATAAAAAAATTTAATTAGCCCAATATATGAGGCTGGTGAAATTTTTTAATACCTATTTTTATCTTAAATATAAAAAATATTTTCTATCTACTTTGACATAAAAGTATACTCTGTGATACCATGAAATAATTTCATCTCATTTAAAAGTTTGATGAATCAACTAAGTCAAACCAATTAGCCCAACAAATAATTATAATTTTATGTATCTTTGCACGTGTAGAACATCATATACCACACCATTTCTAAATTGGTCGTTGCTTCTTCATCCCCTACCAACATTGCGTAAGTTGAAGAATCGTTTTAGGTTCAGATCTTCTATTTATGGCGACGGTAAGTATATTGACACGTGTTTACCACACATACTTCCCAAGTGAAGGAAGGTGTCGTTGTGTGCCCGGTTAAATATATATCCACGGGACTAGGATGTGGAATATAGCCCAGTTTCTATGTATCATCGCATGATTATAGTGTGAAACATGTTTTGGTTTTCCGATTAAAGCAAAATTAACAACAAGACAATAAGATAGCAATAAGAGAAATCAACAAGCACCTAAGAAAACAAGGCAACAAACGAATTTGTTTCAAATGAGTGAGAGGTGTTCAAGTGTTTTTCCTTGTGAGATGATTATCAAAAGATTAATTATGGAGTTTGCCTCTATTTTCGATTATACCCTAAGAGCGATCACTAGACAATTACCATTCCCGTACATGATAAGCCTAGGGTCCGATATCATTTTAAATCCTAGGATAGGGAGGAGGATCTCCCCTTTCTAACCCGGGTAATTGCACGAATATGATACTCTAATTAACTAACTAATCCGTCCCCATATTTTCTCACTTGTATACTAAGTTTAATTCTCCTATATGCTCTTCAATTTCCACTCTAGGTGTTAACTAAAGTAGTCAATGTAAATTAGAGGGGTTCTTAAGTTTCTATCCAACCCTCGTTGCAATAGAGCATAATTAACTCAAATTCGGATGATTAAACTAATACCCACATATCGTATCTCGTCTATCTAACTCTCGTTGCAACAAACAAGAATCAACACACAAGCTAATATCAAAACCACAAAAATTGAACAAGGAAATACCCCTAATCTAAAGGATCACCATCAATAGAGATAAACAACCATAATCAAAGAAATTAACCAATCATCATCACAATTCCAAACACCCAAACACTAAGAACCTTAGCCCATGGTGCACAAGGCAAAACCCATGGCTAAACAACAAGAATTCAAGGAACCCATAACAAACTTAACAAGTAAATTGCAATAAAAAGTAATAATCACATTTTGGATGAGATTGTAGCACAAAAGCATAACAAAACTCACAAAACTTCTTTGAATCCTTGTTTGAAATGTAAATTAAGCTAGAACTATTGAGGATCTAAACTATCTATGGAAGAAAAAAATGAAAAACGAGCTAAAGTATTACTTGGAACTCTAAAAAGTAACACTTGCTTGCTTCCCTATCTCTCCCCCAGCTGCTGAATGATGAGAAAATGAAGCTGGGCCTTTATATATGCTTTGGAATGCTCTGGCATGTGTCCCTATGTTATATTTGAGAAACTCAGAATTTTTGCCGTGCTCGACTAAAGGGGGGTCGAGCACGGGCGAAATCGTGCCCGCATTTTCACTTCTTCACGCTGCTCGACCAAAATTAGGTCGAGCAACTCAGAACTCAACCAAACTCACTGTATAACATTGTTGTGCTCGACCGAAATGGCCGAGCAATGTTGCTCGACTCGTGCACCCTTAGAATCGGGTTTTCTTTCAAATCGCATTTCCAGCACCACACTTTATACCCTGCACGACTCGAGCAATGCTGCTCGACTCGAGCAAACTCTTTTTCTCATTTTTTCATAAAATCTTCGTTTTCAACCCAATTCCTGCACAAATAAATCACACAAGCTTAGATGAACTTTTCTACCAAATCCAACAATATAATAGCCAAAATCATGCAAGAATCATCACTTAAAGCTAGGAAATAACACAAAATCTCAAGTAAAATCACCACTAATCAACCCCCCCCCCAAACTTAAAGATTTGCTTGTCCCCAAGCAAAGAAAGAGAAAACAAAAGGGTTTATTGCTTGAGATTCAAATAGTGATCCAAGTTCAAGTTCAAGACAAGACAAGTCAACTTTCCTCTCAAAGCACCAAATTGCCAATCAAACTCTTCACCACTTCAAGCCAAACATGATCAAAATGTAACTCGGTCAAATGAACTCATTCATCATTCTCACAGGTAGTGCATCTCTCATCCCTCAAGTGTATAGGGTCATGCATATCTCCATTGTCAATCCACACAAATGAACGACCATAAGTTTGCCCTTAAACTCAATTCTCTACCATCTACTTAGGCATCATCATCTAATCAAAGAGGACTTTGCAAGGTTGTAATGTTGGGCTCTTTGGAAGGGTAGGGTTAGTATGGTGTAAGTGAAATAACTCAACTTGGAGAGCTCAAGAGTTGGTACTAGAGTTTCACAATTGTTCCACACTCTCAACTTCAACTTCATGTTTTCTTAAGAGTCTCTCAATGAACTCTTACCCACACCCAACACTTATCCTCACCATGTTAACTACCTCACACTTTTATTTTCCAAGGGTTTTGTGAAACTTTGTTCCATTTTTTTATTTATTATTATTAAACCCTTGGAAAGAACTCTTTTTTTCTTGGATTTTTTCATTTTCATTTCCATTTTTGTATTCTATCTTTCACACTAGACAACTTTTCTTTTTACCCATTTTTATTTTCATTCATTCCTCCCATTCTAGAGTGTGGTACTCCTTCTCTCACTTTTATTTCACATTCATTTCTCCCTAGATACCTTCACTTAAGCTCCCCAAGTTGACCAAGGATCAAATGGGCTTATGAAACAATGGGTACTTCGGTTACATGATGTGGCTTGCCAAGAAAATGGATTACAAGGCTCAAACAGGCTAACTAAGGAAATTCTTTTCTTTGGGTAGGGATCATAAATGGCCAAGTGACTTCATAGAACAACAAAATGCCTCTATCCTCTTAGATGATTCCTCCTAAATCAAGTTTCAAACAAGTTCAAAGGCAAGTTCTAGCACTCACAAGTATAGAAGACACACTCAAGAACAAAAATGCAATCATATCACAAGATCACTTCAATTAGGCTCAAAAGCTCACAAGCTTGGTAACAATGAACGAGCACACTCTTCCAAATTTCACTCAACCAAATTCAACAATCACATGAATGAATCCTTCTCAAGACAATATGACAACAATTCAAGAAAATCATCATCATCCATCAAAAACTCAAACAAGTACCAAATTCAATCACAATCAATCAAACACCACAAATCATCAATTCATAATACAAATCATCAATCCAACAAATGGGAAATGAGACAATTCAATACAAATCCATCAACACAAATAAGTACAACCCAAATATCCAATAATAACATTGATCAAAGGAGTAAGGAGAGAAGAACAAGAGTTAAGAGAGAAGAAATGAGATTTGAGGCACACTTCCCTTTTTCAAGGTGCACCACGACGTTGATTCTGAGGAGAAGGTTATTGATCGGGTTCTTCATTTGGGAATCGGTCTACATAGAGGGCTCTCATCCAAAACCTCAATTGTTCAATCCCCTCTTGTTGTGCCCGAACTTCTTCTCTCATTCTATCCATGGCCCCACTCATTGTGTTCATTCCGCCTCTAAGATCCGCCACATTGTTGTTGAGGCTTTCCCAATCTTCTCTTCTCAACCTCCATCCTCCAACTACCTCCGGTTGATCCTCCTGTTGATCAAATTGTTGTCCAAAACTGGGGTGGTAGGGTTCTTTTTCCATTTGTTCTTCTTGTTGCCCTTCCATGAGAATTTTGTTACAACCTTCTTCTTGTTCTTCTTATGGAGGTTCATTGGGGTTTTGAAGGTTTGGCACTTGATTCCGGAGATTTTCATATAGACGGGTGGTGGCATCACGATGTCGAGGACCCAATAAGTTGATGTTACTTCGGTGCCCCAAGATGCTTGTGAGATGAGGATTGGACAATGAAAAGTAGCTATCATCCCGTTGCCTAAAGCACAACTGACCTTGAAGGCGGCTCATGACTTGTGTATTTTCCATGTGCCTCAAATTGAGCTTCTTGCACTCAGTCACTCCATCCTCGAGATCGAACTCACAATGCTTGGGAATCATGGTTACGAATAACTCTATCTTCACTCTATGGCATCAAACCGATGTTGGTTGACAAAGCACCACAAGCAGTAGAGCTCATCATTCGGGATCGAGCCACCCTCAGTTCTAGCAAAAATTGTGTTGGCCAGAATTTTCTCAATGTACTGTAGAGTTGGATTCCGTATCATTTTTGCCTTTGCGTTTCTCGATTGGTATGGGGGTGGGTTTCCAAATGGCCCTTTGCATATAACTTTCCAAAACTCTACGGGGTTGAAATCTTCCCGCTTCTAGAACAACTCCCCACTTTGGTCTCCGGGGCATCCGATTATCTCATTCACCTCCGATGCATACAAGCTATAGGGATTGCCATTAATGGTGAATTCGATCATAATAGGCCTCTCCCCTTGCTTGTGAATAATGACGGTGCTCATGAACTCCATAGTGATCCCCTCATTCATTAAAAGAGGTGGTTTGACCGTCATTATATCCAGAAATTCCTGCATTCCAACCCTTTGGAAAAGGGTCCGAACATCATCTCATATCCCCATTGCAGTCATGCACTCTACATCCGGTACCTGGGTGGGCTCGGTCTTTCCCTCAAATTTCTGCCATCTCTTTGCCATTCCCCTCCATCGATCTCCGAAATCAAGATTATAGTCTCTAGGCAAGACTCTATCAGCCCTTAAATCCTCCTCAATTTCTCTTAATTCATCATCAGTCAATGGTGGTACTTCATTCGGTCCCCTACCATGGCCTCGGCCTCTACCCCGACCTTGACGATTTCTGTCTGCCATTTCCTGAAAGACTTGTCATTCAAGTGTCAACACAACATTTATCAATATATATCACAAAGCACGAGCATTCACCATGACTTTCAAACCCAACTCACAAGATTTCCCATTTTTTACCATTCATCACAAATAAATCAACCACTTTTCTCCAAAAGTTCACATCCAAGTAAATCAATAAATGTCATACAACTCAAAATGAATATCAAACTAAGACAAATGTGCATGAACATCTATCATTCACTCAACATAGGGCACACAACTATTGTAAAATTCCTACATGCTCATACTACAACTTTCCTCAATTTCCACATTTGAATGTAAACTTGAAATTGTCATCCAATTCAAATTACACATTGACAAATCAAAAATAACTCAAGGTATGGTAAACACAAGCAAGAACAAACAAAAACTTGGCACAAATTAACAAATATGACAATTCTAGCACATACTCTTCCAACATACTCAAATTAGCCAAGTTTCACCCCAAGATACAAAATTGAACCCACAATTGAGCAACCCATCAACAGTAGAGGCAAAAATCACACAATCCATGGAAGAATAATGCAAGATATCATCATATTTGTACAAAAATTCCCAAATTTTCGGCCAACCAAGCATATGCACAAGAAACTACTCAATACTCATGAAAATACCATTAATCTTGCACAAATAGAAGAGATTAGTGACCCACATACTTTTGTGTGGAGTTTGGTGGAGAAAATGGTGAAAAGTAAGCAAAAATATGCAAGGGGGCGATTTTCTAGGTTTTGGGTCGAGTTGGGGAAGAAAGGAAATGAGAGAGAATGAAAAGAAAACAGGGTTTTTTAAATCTATCTGGGGCCGTGCTCGACTTGTGCAGCTGTGCTCGACTCGAGCACAGGCTCCTGCTCGAGTAATTCAAAAAATTCGGAGCTACACGAATCGTGCAAATGTGCTCGACCAAATCGGTCGAGCGGCCCCAAAAAAATTTGAAACCCACTGTATAAAATTATCGTGCTCGAACAAAAAGGCCGAGCGAGGTTGCTCGACTCGAACAACCCAAAAATTTGCAAAGTTTTAGAAAAACTAACCTTTTGACCCCTCGATTCAAGCCAGGTCGCTCGTTCGATCGAGAGAGTTCGAGATCTCTTCCTTATGCACCTCAATTCTCTCCTTAGCAATTCCTCATTTGAATGCCATTTTGTTTCCATCAACTCATCTCACTTATAGCTCCACACTTACAATTGCCTCTTTTTCCCAAATGATTGAATTGGATGAATTTGTTCAACTTTCAAGCACACACCAACACAAGCATAAGTGCATTGGTGCAATTGAATTTGTGAAAATGAACACCCCCCAAACTTTTTTCATTGCTATGCAATTAAAAGTTTGGAAAAATAGTGAAACAAAGAATATGCACCAAACACCATGAACCATTAAGCTTTAAACTAACCACATCTTAACAATTAAGCTCATCATCATTCAACCTCAACGAGCAAGTATACCAACAAAATGAGAGCCCAACACGACAAAACTCATTTACAAGTATTTTCACCATTAAGCTTCAAAATATGCCGCAAGGTGAAAATCACCAAAATCTCAAAACGGGGGTGTGCCGGTGCAGCAAAAACGCATAAAAAAATGTACACCCCCCAAACTTAGACTTTGCAAAGCAAATCTAAGTTCGGGGAAAGTGCTTGTACCTAAAGTGACCTTCGAGTACACATCTTCTTTTAAAGCTCGATAATCCACCAGGCCTCGAACACGCGACCCCATCACCTGCAAAAAACAACACTAGACAAAATACTATCAAATGAACACACAAACACATAAAAGCGGTAAAAATTGGTTGCCTCCCATTGAGCGCTAGGTTTAACGTCCTTTACCGGACGTAGCTTAAAGTCGCTCAACTTTATTTTAGAACATCGACACCAACGTTCCCAACTTAGGATGTGGGAAGGTAATGCTTAACCCGGTGACCATTGACCATGAATTGGTCACCCTTTTCATTCTTCAATTCCATGTAACCACTAAGAAAGACTTGGTCACCTCAAGCGGACCACTCCAACGAGATTTCAACTTCCTGGGAAAGAGTTTCAACCGGGAATTGAAAAGTAGCACCTTATCTCCAACCTTAAACTCTCTTAATCCTTTTTCGTGCACTGCTTTGTCTTCTCTTTGAAAATTCGGGAGATCTCATAGGCATTCTCCCGAAACTCCTCTAGCTCGTGAACTTGAAGCAAACAATTTTCTGTTGGGGAATTAATTGTCCGGATCTATTTTCGGGGTGAATATTTAATTACAAATTTATTCTAACAATTATTACTAGCATGAATTAATACTATATTAATTCAAATAATAATTCAACAACAAATCATGCATACAAATTCGTCACATAAATCCTACGCATGCAGAATTGCTAGGAGTTTATGTGAACTAACCACTTGGAGTGACAACCATTGAGAAGATGGATACCCCCTTCACATGAACAAACCCAAAGAGCCTTGCCAAGTATTCCCTCGTCCTTGTTCAACAATCCGATGGAAAGATACTCGCGAACAATTTAACAAAAGGGAAAAATAAAATTATGTTGTTCCACCTTTGTGGATTTCTAATTTTTCCAACACATGAAATTTCATTGGGGATGAAACATTCATCCCCAATTTATAGATATAGGGGTGGTCAAAATTTTAGGGTGAAAATAAGATGGAAAAATCTTTTTCTTGATCTCGAAGAAATCTTGAATATATCTCATATATTCTTTTCTCCATAATTAAATATTCCACAAAAATCTCACCTCTTAATATTATGGTGATTTTCGAAAATTTAAGGATAAATGAATCCAAGATTTTGATCTTCTTGAATTTATGAGATATTCTTGTATTCCAAGAATACATATCTTCCATAATATATTTCCAAGAAAATCAAGAAAATCTTTCCTCTCCTTATTTATTCAAATTTTTTGAAACTTACTTAACAAATAACCAAGTGGGAGATTTCTTAAATTTAATGAGATAAACTTGTATTCCAAGAATACTTATCCTTATTCCATAAAAGAATTCAAAGAAAATCTTTCCCCCTCTTTTATTTATTAATTTCGAAAAATTAGGAAAAAATTAGGCAACAATAATTTATTTTATTTCAAACACCTTTTTCAGTTATTGGACTTTATCTTTGGGCTACTTGAGGGGCCTTTAGGAGAATTAAGATTGGACATTCCAATGGACCTTGAATTTCCAATATTGAGCCACAATATTATTCAAGCCCATAAATTTTAATTAATCCCACCACATAATTAATATTGCACTATCTATCTTAACCCATATTACTGTTAATATGGCTTTCAGTTATTATTTCTCGTGTTTAAGATTATCCAGTCCATTAATTAATTTAAGCCACTGAAATAGCTTCACTTTAATTAATATATTTTTCCTTGATTCAGGAACGATTCAACATTATTATCCATACCGTAGACTAATTTCACTTGCAAGATTTAGTATGATAAAACTTCTTAGCCTCCCAAGGGGACAAATCAAGCAAGACGTACTTGCACACGATTCTCCATATTAAATCTTAGCAATCGTTAAGTAACTAATAATATTGTCCAAGATATAAGGTATTGAATCATATTGATTCTCTACCCATCATAAGTCAAAACAATAGTTATTAATTCCACACGATCCTATTTAAGGAACGAAGATTAAGAAATAACGAACCACTGAGGTCTAATTCTTCTATATTCAGTACAGAAGAATTTATCCTCCTGTAGGTCCTATTCAGTGCATCATAATGCACTAGTGCAATCTCTTGGTTAAGACAAGTCAATCTGAGCCTTACAGTTCAACCTTTCACGATGGATTGTTCATTTTCATCTTGGTTGTGAATTCTGTACTTTTAGTTAAAAGAGACTGTTAATTTAATCTTTCGTGATCTGGTATCACTAAATTTACTACAATGTAACGCATACTTTTTTATTGAACAGTTATGTAGTAAATATATGTAACTTTCAATCATATTTAAAGCATCAGTGATAAATAATTTATTTCAGCAAATAAGACAGAAATTCAGTCTGGTTATACAAAGTAAAAACATACTTTCCAGTATAATCCCAACAATCTATCACTTATACTCAAAGTCTGCTTTTAAGTATACTACATCACGTCTCGTGTAATTCTACGTGACATCTAATGTCACCTACACGAACCTAATAATATCTCTCCCACTTATACTCAAAGTAGATTGACAATGGTCTTGACACTCATTCCTTCCACATGTCTCTCGAATGTATTCTGAGGCAGACCCTTTGTGAATGGATCTGCTAGGTTGTCCTCTGACGCGATCTTTGCCACCTCTATATCTCATCTCTTAACAATTTCCCGTATAAGAGGTTATTTCCTTTCAATGTGTTTGCTGGCCTTGTGGGCTCTTGGTTCCCTTGAATGTGCAACTGCTCCGACATTATCACAATAGACCGTGATAGTGTTGGGCAAATTCAGAACTACGTCCAAGTCCGCTAGGAGCTACATACTCGGCTTCCATGGTAGAATCTGCGATGCATTTCTGCTTAACGCTTCTCCATGTCATGGCTCCTCCCCCCATGCAAAACACACTACCAGAGGTAGACTTTCTGGAATCTAAGTCTGATTGGAAATCCGAGTCCGTGTAACCGATGGGAATCATACTTCTAACTAATAAACCAACATTCTATCGCGAGTTCTCTTCAGATACTTCAGAATATTTTTAACTGCAGTCTAATGTTCTTTCTACTCTGATATCTTGCTACCATGCCAACGGCAAAGCAGATATCTGGCCTCGTGCACAGCATTGCATACATAAGGCTTTCGACAGGCGAAGCATAACAAACGCCTTTCATGTCATCTATCTCCTTTTGCGTCTTAGGGCACATTTGTTTGGATAGATGTATTCCATATCTGAAAGGTACAAAAACCTTTCTTAGAATCTTGCATGCTGAATCGCTTCAAGACAGTATCTATGTATGAAGCTTGCAATAAGCCGATCATCCCTTTCTTACGATCTCGAGTGATTTTAATCCCAAGGATGTGACCGGCTTCCCCTAAGTCCTTCATATCAAACTGTTTTGACAGCCATGCCCTTAGTCTGACAATACCTTTACATCGTCTCCGATGAGCAGAATATCGTCCACGTATAGTACTAAGAATACCAATGCAGTTCTGACAAGCTTTTTATACACATAACTCTCGTACTCATTTTGATCGAACCCGTAAGACTTTATAACCTGATCAAAACTTGGTTCCAAGCACGGATGCTTGCTTTAGTCCGTAAATGGACTTTTTGAGCTTGTAAACTAGATGTTCTTGGCCTTTTTCAAGCCTTCGGGTTGTTACATATAGATTTTTTCTTCAAGACTTCCGTTGAGGAAAGCTGTCTTGACATCCATTCGCCAGATCTCAAAATTGAGATGCGCAACTATCGAGAAGAGAATACGGATGGACTTAAGCATAGCTACATGCGAAAAGGTTTCCTCATAGTCGATCCCTTCTTTTTGAGTGTAACCTTTTGCGATAAGTCTAGCCTTGAAGGTATCCACCTTTCCGTCCGGTCCTCTTTTCCTCTTGTATACCCACTTGCATCTAATGGGTTTGACCCCATTAAGTGGCTCGACTAGCTCCCACACCTTATTGTGATCTAAAGAACCCATCTCGGCTTCCATTGCCGTTTGCCAAGAATCCGCATCCTTGTTTTGGATCGCCTCATTGTAAGTCCATGGGTCCGATTCATCTTCACCGGGGACCAAGTACAACAACTCTTCTATCCCCATGAATCTCTCAGGCTGTCTAACAACCCTCCCACTACGACAAGGTTCTGGTTGTGTAAGTGTGTCGTTTGGTATGTTAACTTGTACAATTGACATTGAGGTAAGCCCTCTTAGCTCATCTAAGGTAATCTCACTTCTGGGCTTTTTATATTTCATATAGTCTTCTTTAAAAAATCTAAAGTGCGTACTGATTACCAACTTTTGATCTTCGGGACCATAGAACATGCACCCTTTCGTTCCTTCGGGGTACCCTATAAACAACCTTAATTCTGATCGTGGATCCAACTTACCGGCTTCCTTATCCAACACGTATGTCGGACACCCCCAAATTTTCATGTGTCTTAAACTAGGCTTGCGCCCGGTCCACAACTCTTTAGGGATTTTGGGAACTGATTTGGATGGCACCGAATTCAGAATGTAAGCCGCTGTTTCCAAGGCGTGACCCCAAAACGATTTGGGTAGATCCGCATAACTCATCATTGATCTGACCATTTCTAAAAGATTTATGTTTCTTTGTTCTGCAATCCCGTTTTGTTGAGGGGTTCCGAGTGGAGCCAATTGGGATACAATCCCTTCATCATACAAGTAGTTCAAAAAATCATCGCTAAGGTGTTCACCTCCATGATATACGTTTTTCCCTATGATTCTCTGCTTGTGCCTTAAATTCTTTGAATTTATCTAAGGTCTCGAATTTATGCTTCATAAGGTAATGTATCCATATCTTGAGTAATCATCGATAAAAGTAACGAAATACTTATAAACTCCTCTTTCTTTGATTGACATTGGACCACATACGTCGGTGTGAACAATTTTCAACACTTTTTTGGCTCTATTCCCCTTGGCTCCGAATGCCTTCTTGGTCATCCTACCCTCCAAACATGATTCGCAAGACTCCAATGAACCATCTTGAACCAACCTTTGGATCCTTTTTGGATTAATATGACCTAGTCTTAGATGCCATAGAAGTGTTTCGTTTACATCTGATGAACGTTTTCTTTTATCCGAAACAGTCGATGTGTTATAGGATACGTTTCGTGAGTGGTATGCATAGTTAATTGTGTAGAGATTATTCGACAACGTTCCATGATAGATAAACTCATTATTTAGAGCAATGGTAACAACTTTATTAAAAGTAACCGAATATCCATCAAGAAAAATTTTAGAAACTGAAATCAAATTCTTTCTAAAATTAGGAACGTAAAGAACATCTCTCAAAATTAAAACTTTGTCTTCAAAAGACAACCGCACTTCTCCCACTGCTTCAGCTGCCACTCTCGTAGCATCGTCCAGTGTGATGAGGATCTCACTCCCACTAAGTTGTCGGGTCCGCTTGAACCCCTGTAAAGTGAAACAAACATGATCAGTGGATCCCGTATCCACTACCCATAAATGGGAAGCATACGCCGCCAAACAAGTTTCAACAACTAGTGCATGAGAATTACCTTTCTTTCCATTCCGCTTGGGTTTAGAACAGGCATCCCTCCAATGTCCATTTTCACCACAGTTGAAACACTTCCCCTTTGGATTTCTCTTGACTTCCAACCATTTGACCGCCTTTCTTTTACTTTTCTTAGTAATGGGGTTGCATTGGTCTTGACAGTTCTTATCCTCATTAATCTTGTCCACCATTGGCCTAGATTTTGAGAGGAGACTTTTAGTCACCAATTCTTCATCCTCCTTTCACAAATGTTTCTCTACTATCTCCAAAGCTTCTTGCAGAGTGTCTATAGTGAACATGTGATCGCTCATCACAAAACTACAGTAAAACTCGTCGACAGATTTTGGAAGAGTTAGGAAAAGGAATTAAATTTTAGACCCATCACAATACTTAGCACCAAGATAAGCAAGTTTGTCAAAATAGCGCTTGACTTTGAGAACATGATTTCTCACGGGTGTTCCTTCCGTCATCTTTAGCCTAGCTACATCACCGTTTTTCAACTGACTGATCATGCGGTTTTCTGTTAAAAATATTTCCTCAAGACTTTCCATGATTTCTGCAGCAGATTCAACACCCTCATGAATGTATCTCAAATCATCAGACAAGGAAGTCAAGATTATACATTTCATAGGCTATTCGGATTGCTCCCAGTCATCATAAAAAGATCTCTCTGCACTCGTTGATCCTTTAGTAGGCTTGTCAGGCTTGGGCACACCAAGAACCCAATAGTGTTTTTGTTGCGCAGTGAGGACAAATTTCATATTACGCTTCCAAATATCATAGTTTTCACCAGTAAGTTGGTGTTCTTTGAGTGTATATTTCAGTGGATTAAAAGGTTGCAACATGCTGAACTGAAATAAATAACGATTGTATAAATACAAAATTATTACATAATTCGATCACATGAACCATATTAAAATAAAAAAAATATGAACATGCATCAACCAACATCTCAAAACAGTTTAAATAAGCCACATGGGGTAGGTCATTATTTAAACACATTCAAGCAGGTTACAAACAAGAAAACAGTTACAAACCTTTAATGTTCAAATTAATAGTTAGCTCCCACTTGACCAATATAAAATTGGCAGGGACTTCGGGAAAGTATATGCATATCAATTTTATACCTAAGTAATAACCATGATTAAATACAGAATTATTGTTTTGTTTTGAATGAGCCTCGTGGGGAGGGTCATCATCGCCACTAATAATAATCCACAATTATCCTTTCGAAATTTATTCATGTGAAAAACATCTTTTGGCCGTCCCGTGGGGGGAATTTCTCCAAAAGAATTCACAAATAAATAAATCATGGAGGTCAAAATTAATTCAATTTTATTATCCAAAATAAAATTGTCAATTAATTATTTTAAAGCATACTTAGTAATTTTCGAAAGTGAGATTTTTCTAAAATAATTTATCATGCATCGCATATTCAAACAAATTAAATAAGCACGAAAAATAAAGCAAACATCAAAACAAAAAATTAAACACATTGGGCACATATATCCAATTGTCACGGTTAATTTTTAGCATGTCTTGATATTGAGAAATCGTTTTCATAGCCTTCATCGTTAAGCTCCCACTCGACCGCAACAAATTCTTTAAAATATCCTCCGTCAAGGTTCGAGACGACGTCCCGGCGTTAGGTAGCTCCGCGGCCGGAATCTTGCGTATCCGTCGTGCGCAAGAGCACACTTCTCGGCGTCGAACCGACCATCCTCGCCCGTCGCTTCATTAACCCTCGGCGGTCGGATCGCAAGACGCTCATCCGCCCAAATTCGCTCGACCACCAGCTCCCGCCCGACGCTGCGTCGCGTCGCCAATCGACCTCTCGCCCGTTTCATCAAGTGCGATCCGAATCTGCCTCGCCAGCATCCGTCGCTCGCCTGTTTGTTTCGAAGCCGGGCCCACGCTCTTCGCTTCGCGCTTCAGCGTCGCCGATCGCTCTCGGCTCTTCAGATCGCGATCGCCTAGCACTCCATGCTTTGGCTCGCGTACGTCCGGGCACTTGGTCGCCCGTCTTTAATTCTTCGTCTTCGTTCCCGATCCGATTATAATTCATTTACAAAAAATAAATAAACCTAGATCTAGACTAGTCTATTACATTGATCAAATCAAACAAATCCTAATCTACTCGTGTATTTTCTCACGAGGCAAAACGAATTCGAACGAATAGAATTAAAAATCACTATTTATATGCATGCATAAATAAACATTCATCAAATACCATGACAATTGGATACCTTCAAAAAAAGATCTAGCAATTATAATATCCAATTTCAAATTTAATGAAAACGAATTAAATTACAATATAAAATTCAGAGCCCAAAACCGAGGCACTGTACCAGTTGTTGGAGAATTAATTGCCCGGATCTATTCGGGGTGAGTATTTAAATACAAATTTAATTTTAACAATTACTACTAGCATGAATTAATCCTATAATAATAATTCAACAATAAATTATGCATACAAATTCATCACATAAATCCTACGCATGCGGAATTGCTAGGAGTTTACGTGAACTAACCTCTTAGAGTGACAACCGTTGAGAAGATGGATACTCCATTCGCACGAACAAACCCAAAGAGCCTTCTCAAGTATTTCCTCGTCCTTGTTCAACAATCCGGTGGAAAGATACTCGCGAACAATTTAACAAAAGGGAAAAATAAAATTATGTTGCACCACCTTTGTGGATTTCTAATTTTTCCAACACATGAAATTTCATTGGGGATGAAACATTCATCCCTATTTATAGATATAGGGGTGGTCGAAATTTTAGGGTGAAAATAAGATGGAAAAATCTTTTTTTTGATCTTCAAGAAATCTTGAATATATCTCATATATTTTTTTCTCCATAATTAAATATTCCACAAAAATCATACCTCCTAATATTAAGGTGATTTTCGAAAATTTAAGGATAAAGGAATCCAAGATTTGTATCTTCTTGAATATATGAGATATTCTTGTATTTCAAGAATACATATCTTCCATAATATCTTTTCAAGAAAATCAAGAAAATCTTTCATCTCCTAATTTATTCAAAATTTTCGAAACTTACTTAACAAATAACCAAGTGGGAGATTTTTTAAATTTAATGAGATAGACTTGTATTCGAAGAATACTTATCCTCATTCCATAACAAAATTCAAAGAAAATCTTTCTCCTTCTTTTATTTATTAATTTCGAAAAATTAGGAAAAAATGTAGGCAACAATAATTTATTTTATTTCAAACACCTTTTTCAGTTATTGGACTTTATCTTTGGGTTACTTGAGGGGCCTTTAGGAGAATTAAGATTGGATCTTCCAATGGACCTTGAATTTCCAATATTGAGCCACAATATTATTCAAGCCCATAAATATTAATTAATCCCACTACATAATTAATATTTCACTATCCATCTTAATCCATATTTTTATTAATATGGCTCCCGGTTATTATTTCCCGTGTCTAAGATTATCTGTCCATTAATTAATTTAAGCCACTAAAATAGCTTCACTTTAATTAATATATTTTTCCTTAGTTCAGGAACGGCTCAACATTATTATCCATACCGGAAACTAATTCCACTTGCAAGATTTAGTGTGATAAAACTTCTAAGTCTCCCAAGGGGACAAATCAAGCAAGACGTACTTGCACACGATTCTCCGTATTAAATCTTAGCAATCGTCGTGTAACTAATAATATTGCCCAAGATATAAGGTATTGAATCACATTGATTCTCTACCCATCATAAGTCAAAGCAATAGTTATTAATTCCACACGATCCTATTTAAGGAACGGAGATTAAGAAATAACGAACCACTAAGGTCTAATTCTTCTATATTCAGTATTGAAGAATTTATCCTCCTGTAGGTCCTATTCAGTGCATCATAATGCACTAGTGCAATCTCTTGGTCAAGACAAGTCAATCTGAGCATTACACTTCAACCTTTCACGATGGATTGTTCATTTCCATCTGGGTTGTGAATTCTGTACTTTTAGTTACAAGAGACTGTTAATTTAATATTCCATGATTTGGTATCACTAAATTAACTACAATGTAACACGTACTTATTTATTGAACAGTTATGCAGTAAATATATGTAACATTCAATCATATTTAAAGCATCAGTGATAAATAATTTATTTCAGCAAATAAGACAGAAATTCAGTCTGGTTATACAAAGTAAAAGCATACTTTCCAGTATAACCCCAATATTTTCCTCTGTCTTTTCGCCATCCATTTTCAATTGTTTAGTGGCCCAATAGGCTTTGTGCTCTAGCTCCACCGAAAGATGGCACGATTTTCCAAAAATGAGTTGGTACGGAGACATGTTCAATGGAGTTTTGTAAGCCGTTTGGTAGGCCCACAAGGCATCATCAAGGCGAATCGCCCAATCTTTCCTATTCGAGTTCACCGTCTTCTCCAAGATGTGCTTGATTTGACGATTTGAAACCTCCGCCAATCCATTTGTTTTTGGGTGATATGTGGTGGCGACTTTGTGCTTAACCCCATACTCCCCAAGCAACTTTTCCATGGCTCGATTGACAAAGTGGGTCCCCCTATCACTTATCAACGCTATTGACACTCCAAATCGGGTGAACACATTCTTCTTGAGAAATTGAATAACGGTCTTTGTATCATTGAGCTTGGTAGGAATGGCCTCCACCCATTTAGAAACGTAATCCACCCTCACAAGGATATAGATGAATCCAAATGAAGGAGGAAACGGTCCCATGAAATCAATCCCCCAAACATCAAAAATCTCTACCTCCAAGAAAATGTTCAAAGGCATTTCATCCCTCTTAGTTATGGTTCCCATCCTTTGGCATCGATCACACTTTTGAACGAACTCTTGGCTATCTTTGAAAATCGTGGGCCAATAGAAGCCCGATTGGAGAACTTTCATTCCCGTCTTCGATGCTCCGAAATGGCCCCCACATGGTGAAGAGTGACAATGGGTCAAGATTTCCCCAACTTCTTCTTTTGGAACACACTTTCTCATGATAGAATCTTGACCTCTCTTGTAGAGCACCAGATCATCCCAAATGAAACTCTTCACATCTTTGAGAAATTTCTTTTTGGCATGTGAAGGAATTTCATTGGGAAGCTTTCCACAAGCCAAGTAGTTGGCAAAATCCGCATTCCAAGGTTCTTTCACCTCAATTCTCATCACAAAAATCCTCTCAACCTCTTCAAAGAGCTCTTCCAACTTCAAAAGCTTCTCATCCGAGAATTCCTCCTTCACTTCGGTGTAGTCCTCCACAAAATCCTTGTCCCTCTCTAACCTTAAATGGTGATCGGCTATCACATTTTCGGTCCCCTTCTTGTCCCGAATCTCTATGTCAAATTCTTGAAGGAGAAGCACCCATCAGATCAACCTTGGCTTTGCATCTTTCTTGGCCATAAGGTACCGAATTACCGAGTGGTCCATGTACACAATAGTTTTCCCCCCTACAAGGTAGGGGCCAAACTTATCAAAAGCATAGACTACGGCCAATAGCTCCTTCTCCGTTGTGGGGTAATTAGCTTGGGCGGGGTTGAAGGTCTTTGATGCATAATAGATTGCCCTAAATTTCTTCTCCTTGACTTGCCCAAGTACCACCCCCATTGCATAATCACTCGCATCACACATGAGGATGAATAGTTCGTCCCAAATCGGGGTCACCAAAATTGGAGAGACTATAAGTGCTTCCTTCAATGCTAAGAAAGCTTCAAGACAATCATTGTTGAACACAAATGGGACATCCTTTTCAAGTAGACGAGAGAGGGGCTTTGAGAGTTTAAAAAAATCTTTTATAAACCTTCTATAGAAGTCGACATGCCCCAAGAAGGAACGAATGCCTTTTTTTCATTAGAAGGTGGAGGAAGTTTCTCAATTGTCACCGCTTTTGCTTGATCTACTTGAAGCCCTTTTAAAGAAACATGGTGACCAAGTACTATCCTATCCTTAACTATGAAATGAAAATTTTCCCAATTAAGGACAAGGTTAGTCTCTTGGCACCTCGTTAGCACGAGTTCAAGGTTAAAAAGACATTTATCAAACTATTCACCGAACACCGAAAAATCATCAATAAACACCTCCATTACGTTTTCAATCAAACCATGAAAGATCGACATCATACACCTTTGGAACGTAGCCGGAGCATTGCACAACCCGAAGGGCATGCATCTCCAAGCATACGTTCCATAGGAACAAGTGAATGTCGTCTTCTCTTGGTCCTCCGGAGCAATCATAATTTGATTGTACCTGGAGTACTCATCAAGAAAGCAATAAAAATCGAAACCATGAAGGGAAGGGAAAAATGATCTTTGAATGTAGTTTTGTTCAATTCCCTATAGTCTACACACACTCTCCACCCCGTAGCTACCCGTGTAGCTATCACCTCATCATTATCGGTTTTGATAACCGTCATTCCCTCTTTCTTAGAAACCACGTGGAGTAGTGACACCCAAGGACTATCCGAAATTGGGTAAATCATACCCGCATCAAGAAATTTTTTGACCTCTTTCCTAATCACCTCCTGTATTATTGGGTTCACCCTCCTTTGGTGTTGGACAATTGGTTTACTACCCTCCTCTAGTCTTATTCTATGCATGCATAAGGAGGGATTGATTCACTTGATATCCTCAATTGTCCACCCAATTGCGGACTTGTACTTACGAAGTACCCCCATAATTTTTCTAACTCACACGAATTGAGAAAGGAAGAAACGATTACCGGAAATTTTTCACCATCCTCAAGATATGCGTATGTGAGATGCTCGGGCAATGGCTTTAACCCGATTTTCTTCTCCTCTTGCTTCTCCACTACCTCAACCGGATCCCTTAATGGCAAGCTTGGGATCTTTTTCCTTCCCCACACTTCATTGACTTGATCCACTTCAAGCACATCTTTGCAATCATCATCCTCAAAGGAGCTCCATCGTTCTCAAAGAGTGCATTGTGTTGGGGAATTAATTGCCCGGATCTATTCGGGATGAATATTTAAATAAAAATTTAATTCTAACAATTATTACTAGCATGAATTATCCTATATTAATTCAAATAATAATTCAACAACAAATCATGCATATAAACAGTTCACATAAATCCTACGCATGCAGAATTGCTACGGGTTTACGTGAACTAACATCTCGGAGTGACAACCGTTGAGAAGATGGATCCCGTTCACACGAACACACCAAAATACCTTCTCAAGTATTCCCTTATCCTTGTTCAACAATCCGGTGGTAGGAACTCGCGAACAATTTAACAAAAAGGAAAAATAAAATTATGTTGCACCACAATATTATTCAAGCCCATAAATATTAATTAATCCCACTACATAATTAATATTGCACTATCCATCTTAACCCATATTACTGTTAATATGGCTCCCGGTTATTATTTTCCGTGTTTAAGATTATCTAGCCCATTAATTAATTCAAGACACTTAAATAGCTTTCCATTAATTAATATCTTTTGTCCTTGGTCAAGGAACGGTCAACATTATTATCCATACCGGAAACTAATTCCACTTGCAAGATTTGGTATGATAAATCTTATGAACCTCCCAAGGGGGCAAATCGAACAAGCGTACTTGCACACAATTCTTCGTATTAAATTTTAGCAATCGCATGTGACCAATAATATTGCCCAAGAAACCAAGATTTGGATCTTCTTGAATTTATGAGATATACTTGTATTTCAAGAAATACATATCTTCCATAATATCTTTTCAAGAAAATCAAGAAAATCTTTCTTTCCCTTTTATTTCAAAAATTTTGAAAATCACAATATAAATAACCAAGTGGGAGATTTCTTGAATTTAATGAGATAATCTTGTATTCCAAGAATACATATCTTCATTCCATAAAAAAATTCAAAGAAAATCTTTCTCCCCTTTTATTCATATTTTTTGAAAAAATGAGGAAAAATAAGCAACAAAATCTATTTTATTTTTAAACACCATTTTCAGTTATTGGACTTTATGTTGGGCTACTTGGGGGGCCTTTAGGAGAATTAAGATTGGACCTTCCAATGGATCTTGAATTATCTGTTGCGAGTTGTTTTTTTATGGAGAATATTATGTGGCTAATTTGAAAACAACTCACAAACAAAATAAGTACGTGTACGATATACGGTAAATAACAGGAAATTGTTGACCCAGTTCGTCAGTAAATGACTACTCTGGGGGCATTCCTAGCCAGGGATGTCATCATATGAGGTTTGTGTATACAGTACATGACAATACTTCTCATTCGGTAAACTCTTTGGAAAGATAGGGTTTTTGGAAATATATATGAGTCTTTTTGGGAATTTTTTCTGAACCTAACCACTCTGGGAAATTTTTGTGAACCCATCTCTTGTTCTTTTTTCTTCTATTTATAGTACTTTGACAAGCATGAGCTGGTTTGGCAAGCATGAGCTGGAGACTTCGTGTCTTGTAAGAACTCATATGATGCTGCCACGTTTTCAACTTCGTCTTCCTGGTTGACCTTTGCATTTACTTGTTTATAAGGCACTCTTTTGGTCGTCCAAATCAATCTTTTGCTCGACTGATTGCCCTGTTCGCCCCTTTGACCATATCAATATTATACCGGAACACTGTCCTCATCGAGCATATCTGAGCCTTCAGGTTATCTGAGCCTTCAGGTTACTCAGGCTTACTGGGTTCAGCTCTTCTGAATTCAGACATCCTGACCCTCAGGTCACTTGACTCAGGATATCTGATTTCTTCTTGCCTGATCTGATCAGCTCGACTGATCAGATCAACATATCTTCAGGATCATCTCTAGATAGCATCAGGTCATCATGCCAGATTTGGCGAGCTGTGAGCATACTTGCTTGGTCGGCAAGTGGTGAGCATATTCGCTTGGTCGGCAAGCTGGCGAACAAACTTGTTTGGTTCAGCAAGCTGGCAAGTACACTTGTCCATCGAGCATGGTTATTTTAATAGTTGATTAATACACGTGTCCCTCTGACGTGTATAATTTAATCGAGTAATTGTATCGAACACAACAATACCCCCCAGTCGGGCCGCTTTGTATTCATCATGGGGGCCCGGTTGTTGGATATATTGAGTGGGCCCTCGTGAGTGTCGTTTCGTCTTTTGTGCCGAATTTTCAAATTTTTTTAAATCCGGCATCTATAAATACCTATTTTGCCGCCTCAGTTCCTTTTCTTTCTTTTCATCTTCTCCTCTTTCTCTTCACATTCCTTCCCGTCTGAAATTTTCGGCTAGGGCACTCTTATTTCGGCGAAGGATTTCATTCAGGTAACTATTTCATACCCTCTTTAATTCCAATTATGGCTTCTCGTTCAAGTTCTTCTGCTTCAATAGAATCAAACCACCATAGTTCCTCTTCCTCCTCTTTCTGTCCAATCTCCCGTAGCGACGCTAATGCGTCGGAAATGAATGCCTCGGGTTCAAGATCCCGTTGGTAAGTTCGACAGCCATTTGCCGTTCTTTAATCGGATTCCGATGATGCCCTAAATGAATTAGATAGGGATTTAGCCCGTACTGATTTTTTAGATAATTCGGGTGAAGATTTTTTTCCCAACCTCAAATTGGGTCTAGGGTTGTATATAGTCACGATGTAAATAGGGATGATGACTATATGGGGGAGGAAATTTTGGTGGCTGAGAACGTTATTGAGTCGAACAGGGGATTCGACGGCGAGCAGAACACGGAGCTCGACATCCCTATTGGTCTTCCCCATAGCCCAACATATGCCGAGTATAGTGCTCGTTATGATTTTGATTGGCCTGAACAACCTCATAGGACCAGGGTTGAGAATGAATACCCGGCGAGCAAAATTGTGAGCGTGATTGATGTTGATATGCTCGGTCAATTGTATAGGAATTACGATACTCCGAAAGATGTGTTTTTCTGGGGCGCCTGGTCCCGATGAGCGAGCAGACCCCCACTTCATCCGGCTATTACTCGTTTGCTCGTAGAATGGAACATCACCATTACACAGCTAAAGCCGAATGGGTGGCACATGATTATGAGTTTTCTAACTCTGTTCGGCAAAACGAAGCCCGTGTATTATCCAACAGCAGCAGAACTCTATCGATTAGTGTTGGTCCCGGTGCAAACGAGTCTTACACGTGTATGGGGGGGGAATACACGTGTTCAGTATTTTTTAAAACTTTTTCTTCTTGAGGTCACTTTTTTGGTCGATAATCCTCAAGATTAGGTTCGAGAAGCACATTGCTCTGAGTCAAAGTCTATTGAGACAGATGATCCCGAAATTTCTTTCGGATACCTCGGATAATGCCAACCGAGTCCCGAGTGTCGAGATCCCGAGTTGCTTGGATCGATAACTAACTTATCGAGTCCTCGGAAGAGAGTTCGGTTTGGTAACTATCTGTTCTAGCTACTTTCGATCGTCTTGGAATGGTTGGCCCTTAGTTTATACTGCGTTTTAAGTTTTCTTTGAAAACCTTCCCTTTATGAAATAGTGATTAGGCGTGATTCAATTACATGCAACTTCAAAGGATTGATTCCAACCAATATCGATTGAAAAGTATGCTTTCAAAATCAGGTCAATGCAACAATTAAGCACAGATAAGGAAAGCAATAAAGAACACAACAATTATAGTGGTTCAGAGACTCAAGCTCCTACATCCACTCTCTCGATCTTCGGAGAAATTCACTATCAACTTCGAACTTTTTACGACTACCTCGCGTAGTTTACTTACTCAACTTCGTACCGAGTTTTACGACTACTCCACGTAGTTTACTTACTCAACCCGACCTTGAGCTTTTCGACTACCTCCGTAGTTTACTTACTCAAACACAAACAAGCTTTGACTACCCCCCAGAGCTTACTAACTTCTCCTCTAGAGTTTTCTGACTACTCCGCTTAGTTTACTAACTCTTTACAACTCTTTCTCACCAACAAACACACTCCAACTACCTTCTCAAGGGTTTTGGGGTTTCTTGGTTGGTTTCCAACTAGGATGAGATATCCTTTACAATGAAGCACAATGCAAAGGGTTAGGATATCTCGACTAAGCTTTGGATAATTCTTATCAAGCTAGGCTTAGTATAGTGAGCTCTCTTCAATGTAGAAGCACTTGGGAAATTCTAAGTTTTTCGAGTGCTTTAACTTTTGCAAGAATAAGTTTGAGCTCTTGAGTTGCGTATAAATTTCCCGTAACCGTACAATGTAGAGGGTCACCAGTATTTATAGGCATACACCAAGGTCACTCTTGAAAACTATCCGTTGGAGAGATAGCTTCGTGAGTTCCCTCTTATGGTGTGTGAGAAACGACTATTTTTAGGGTTTGAAACTCCCTAACACGTTTTAGGCAATAGCCTTTCATGTAGCTGGTCTTCACTTTTTGCAGTCTGGAACTTTTGTACATCTGACATCTTTTTTTGGCGACACATCCTTTGTAAGTGTCGATGGGTACAAAAATGATCTTCTTCCTCTTTTTGACTTTTGCCTCCAGTTAAAGGTAGATACCTTCAACGGCTCTTTTGGTTACAAATTCTGAGTTTGATATAACCTTAACAACACTTCTGACTTAGTTCCTTTTGTCTGCATTTGAATGTCTTGGCAAATATCCATTTTCTAAGGAATCGCGATCTTCTCAGTATTGCATCCTTCAGATAGATATATTCAGTGCCTCGGAACATTCAGTTCATCTTGAGCATTCATGCCTTTCTTGAGTCTTGATAATTACTGTCTTTTCGATATTCTTGATCTTCAATCTTGACCTTGATCTTGCGTCTTGAGTCTTCGAGTCTTCGAGGTCTTCCGAGTCTTGAGTCTTCTCTCTTGTTGCTTGAATCTTCATCTTTGAGTCTTGATTCCCTCAAGATCTCTTGAGTCTTGATATCTTGATTTCATCTTTGAAACTTGATTTCTTGAAAACATACCGAGGAGTTCTTTAGAGTCTTGAAACCTATCCTCGAACTATATCTGGCGACTATACATTTTGCAGATAACATCCTGAATACTCTAAAGCTGAATCCTGACTCAACTATCAAGATCATTCTGAACATGTCATACTCAGGGGTTTTGGCATCTAATCAAAATCATATATCTTTTATTAAATTCATCTCCCAACAATTTCCCCCTTTTTGATGATGCCAAAACCTATCTTGTTACAAACATATAACCTATACCCAGGTTTCAGTTTATCCTATTACAAGATTGGTTGTCTCCCAACAATTTCCTGAATCAGAGAAACTCCCATAAATTCAGAGAATCTCCCAACAATTTAAATCAATCAACAATTTCTTCAGTAATGAATCTTCTTAAATAGTTCATCACCAAATACTTAAACAATTTCCCTCATATAAACATACAAACAGTTCAGAGACATTCATTCAGCATATCAAAATAAAAGACATGTAAATAAGATAATGAGATATTATCTTTTGAGCATAATGATAAATCTTCATTGATGATTGGTATCCCATTCTGATTCTGATGAGTTTATCAACAAAATCAAAAAGACAAAATTTAAAGATTACAGAATCTTACGAGTCTTGATCTTGATCTTGATTTTTTGCTCTTGATCTTCTACTCTTGGTTTGCTTCATTCTCAACTTCATCACGGCACCTCCATTCGAACATTCCAAAAAATCTCTTCTTCAGCTCATTTCTCTCCTTAATAATATCCAGACTGTTTCCTGTTAAACCCAACTGACCAGCATACTGAGCAATTTCTTGAGTAATGGCCTTCTCATTCACCAAGCCATTACCAAGTCTCGGAGGAGGATAGGAATATGGACCAGGGGCTACTATCTCACCTCTCTTCATCCCATGAGGTTAATCCACTCTGTAGATACTTTGGATAGAAGGTTAGGAGATATTCAATGAATGCTTCATTCGATATGAGCTTTCCCTCTCCATTCCCGAGAACATCATAATTGAACCAGAAGGTTCTCTTGACTTCTTTCCACATATCGTTGAGTTTGATAGGCATCCATTTATCAACGTGGGGCCACTTTAGTGCTTTCGATGTCCCTTTCCTCTTGCTCTCAAACTTTCTGAATTCACTCATTCGCTTCTGCTCTTCGTCTATCTTCTTTACGATCCGCAGACGCTCCCCGAGACCGGCCGGCAACTTTCTTAGCTTGTTCTATTTGGAGTGTCTTGAGCATCTCTCGTGTTGAAGACTTTCTTCGAGGTTGAGACTCGGTCTTCCGTTTCTTCATCATCCGTAATCGAACTTTCTTTGGATTGGCTTAGAAGCCTTCAAGACGCTTGTTTCTGGTTGAACAACGCCCAAGGCTTTTCCTCTTCATAGGCAATTCAATTCAGACTGGCTTGTTCCAACCTTTGCTCTAGTACTCGTTTCTCTCTTGCAACATCAAGCATGGTTTGCTCGAAACTTCGAGTGTAGATAGGCTTCTCTACTGAAAGAACTTCAACTTCTCATTAACCGACTTCTCTTAAGGCTTTGGCTAGATTATATATTTCAAAGATCTTTCGAAGCCTTCTTCTCCAAAGTACGTGCCATGAACTTCCTGAGGTCTTCACCTTCCATTTCCCCCTTCTTGGCACCGTAATTTGGAAGAAGTCTGGAGAGTGTTGTGTCCATGTGATATTGCTCTTTGCTCACACAACGAACTTCTCCTGCTATCTGATCTTGTTCGTCTTCCATCCTCCTGATGTGGTTCTTAGCCACAGAAAATTCTTCAAATAATTGGGCAAACGGGCCAGAGAGAGCCTCTTTGAGCATCTCTGTCATCTTGGTCATGAGCACTGAGATCATTTCCTCAACAACAGATTTAATCATCACTTCATTCCTCTCTGCCAATTTCACCTCTAGAAATGCAAATTGACTCACCAGTGCTTCGATTCATTTCAAGACTCAACTCAAATTTGACTCCTCCACTTTTTCATTCATCTTTTCTTCCATGGAGGTCATCTGAGAGGTCAGAGTGTTTAGTATTTGCACCAGCTCTGAAGAGTGACTAAGACTTTCCATCGTCTGAGCTTGATTGGCCAATGTTTCTTCCATCTGAGCAATCTTGATCATCATTGGCTCAACCTTCTCAAGTTTCTCCATCAAGGGAGTGAGATCAATCTCAGGAACCTTCTGCACCTTCTGTGCTATTTGATCATCCTGAGCTTCAGCTTCATTGTGAGCTCCATCTCTAATCGAGCCTCGATCATTTATCGACAATTGAGAATTAAAGATAGAACTTTTCAAGAACTTTGGCATAATTGTTAATAGTGCCAAAAAAGGTACTGAAGAGTGCTAACTTTCGATCTGAGGTTGACCAATTCGGTTGATCGACCAATGAAGTCTCCTTTTCCATCTGAGACTGATCCTCAGCATCTCCCTGTTGGTCCCCATCTCCATCTTGAGATTTGTCTCCGCTGCTTGGGGCACCAACTTCAGTAACTCTCCTCTCAGCCAACTTCCTCTGAACCAGCTCATCAAAATCGGAGTTTTTCATCCTGAGCTTTGTCCTCCTGAACCCTGAGAAGTCGGTCAGAAAGGCTATTTCCTCATTCCAAGCGATCTTCCCCTCTGCAAAGCGGCAATATCAAACATCTCGGGAAGAGTCGATTGAGGATGAACCTGATTGTCCTTAATCTGAAGAAAACATCTTGCAGATCAGGGTATGAGCTGAGCTCAGGGTAGCGGTCAAGAATGAACCGTTCTCCCTTGCTCCTCCACTCGCCTTCTTCAGCCTCACCCTTCTTCCATCTCGGGCTCTACGGTTCGGTTGAAGCCTGGCGAGGATCAAGAAGTAGATCACTCAGAGCTTCATCAAGAATATTTTGCTCCCCGAGTCTGCGACCTCTGAAGGTTGTGCTTGATCGGATCCTCGGTTTGCATCCCCAGTGGGTTACGGGGCTGGTGACCTTCCTCCAGTTAGTCTGAGTTGGCTCTTCTATTGTCTGGTTTCACTTTTTCGATAGGAATCTCTGAGGCACGAGTTCCTTTGAAAATTTCTGAGAAATTTTATGCGAACTTAGAGATGTCTCAAGCACCTCGGAGAAGACACCGCTCCTCGATCTGTTCTTGTTCCTTTGAGATAACTGAGCCAAAACTTGCAATGGCTAACTCTCTGAAATGTTTTTGGCCCTCGGGTTGAATCTCCTCAGAATCCTTGCCATCTTCATCGGTGAGAACCACCAATCTTCTGCGCTTTGGGGCAAGGTTCTCATAACCATTATTTTTTTTACCTTGCTCCATCTTTGCCTCCAACAAAACCTTCCCCACTGGTTTGTTGAGTCTCTTTTCAACCATAATTGGTGATTCTACCTTCTTTTCTCTCTTCCCCGATGGCTTCTTCTTTGCAAAGAATGAGTTTAAAGAGAATTTTGGACTTAGGAATGGGGTCGAATTGGCGAAGATATCCTCCTCCTCTCTGCACATCTCCAAAATATAAGCAATTTTGGTGGCATGGTGGATCTTACCTTTTATTGAGATCGACCCACAACCTTCTTCAAAACTTTGGTCCGCTTTCACTCACCGTCTGAATCAAAAATTTCAACCCGGTTGAAGTCGATGGTGGGTGAGGCCTCGATTACGCCATCAATCTGAGCTTGGTACTTGATCTGCTCAAAACTCCCCATAAGACTCATGATGCTCTTTGCTCACAATATCCATCAACACACGATATTGTGGCTTTAAGTGCCTCTTATGCAATGTCGCCTCAAATTTAACAGAGATTCTCGGCAATCCTATCCTATCTAAGTACTCTCTCTCTACTGCAAACATATACATCGTAGGGATCCTCTCCTCTATCACGAGCTCAAAAACATCATTCATTTTTTTTTAACTATATACGAGATCCCTCTCAAAAATCGATGTATTTGGATGAATGCTCTAAATGTGATCTGATTAACTTAGAATGCATATGATCCTCTTCATCTATCTTCAAGTTATAGATGAATTCGATTACCTCTTTCGAAACTCATGGTCCAGTAGAACTGCGACTAGATGGGTGAGTTTAGCCAGTCGAATCATATGCAGAGCCTCCTCTTCTGGCTTTGAGTTGGTTGTGCTTTCGAGTGAGACAACGAACTCGTACCACGACTTGTTGGTTTTGGCTAATCTCTCGAACAAGGTTGGAGCCATTTTAGAGATTGATTGAAGAAATGAAGCTTTAGGGCTTGGAGATTTCTGGGCAAGGGGATTTATTTGTAGAGGATTTGGGAACGAATTGATAAAATTTTGGCTTGAATGGCTTATTGGGGTATAAATAGCTTCGAGATCATGGGGAATCGCGTTGGTTAGGTGAAAAACAACGGTTGAGATTAATCCTCCAATTAATCGGGTATACGAACCGACGATCTCCGAAAAGTAAGCCTCCAAAACATCCTCATTGGTCATTAATGTAACAGAGCATTAAATGACTGTTGACCTTCCTCGGAATTTAAAACGATCCTGCCCAAAAACACTCCTCAGGTGTTTTGTATTTATTGCAAATGATTACTGAGTTTTACTTAAGCAATAAATGAGTCGCATGAGTCATTACTTCTTCAGACTAATTTCCCTCTATCAGTCTTACTGAGTACTGACCTTGATAAAATGTCGATAATATCGAAAAAATCTTGAATTCAAGATAATTCTTTAATCTTGACCTTGATGAACTCGATTTCCACGAGACTCGATTCAAGATTTCCATTTTATCCCGAGCTTCTCAAGAGAATTCGAGAAAACTTCATCATCCTAAAATCTTCATTTTTTAGATTTTACTCTATACACCGGTTCTAACATCCCTAATTCAATCGAAAGTCACTAAATCTTGATTCACCCAAAGGTTTAGTCAAGATATCGACTCTTTTGCTTATCGGTATGAATTTTCTCCATCCTTATGTCCTTCTTCGACATGATCTCGATGAAGTGATGTCGATATCCACATGCTTGCATCACGGTGTGTAATCTGGGATTTTGTGAAATAGCAATGGCACTATTATTGTCACAAAATATTGGTACTTCATTAGCTACAACTTTATAATCTCTTAATTGTTGTCCGAGCGAAAGAATCCGAACACAACAGACTTCCTGCGACCATGTATTCAAACCAAGAGTACTTGTTGCTACTTGAGGTCTGCATTTCTTCAAAACCAAGATATCAGCTTACTTCCTAGAAATTGACAAGTTCCTGAAGTGGACTTCCTGTCGATTCTGCAAATTCCATAATCAGCATCTGAGTAATCAGTTAATTCAAGGTTATCATCAGCTGGATACCATAATCCTCTATTCACTGAGCCTTTAAGATACTTCAGTATCTTTTTGGCAGCCTCCATGTGACTAGCCTTAGGATTAGCTTGGTATCTTGCACATATCCCAACAGCAAATGTTATATCCGGCCTACTTGCTGTAAGATAAAGCAATGATCCAATGATTCCTCTATAATCAGTATGGCTTACTGATTTGCCTTCAGAATCAGGATCCATCTTGTAGTTAGTATTCATGGGAATCCTAACTGCATTGCAATTTTGTACACCATATTTAGCAATCAGATCTCTGGTGTACTTTGACTGGTTGATGAATATTCCTTCCTTTGATTGTTTCACTTGAAGACCTAGAAAGAAATTCATCTCTCCCATCATTGACATCTCAAACTTGTCTTTCATCAGTGTTGAAAACTTTTCACACAGCTGATGGTTTGGAGATCCAAAAATGATGTCATCAACATATATCTGAACTAGTAAGATATCTTCCCCATCCTCTATCCTGAACAGAGTTCTATTAACAGTCCCTTTGACAAAACCATGGTCAGTAAGAAACTGAGAAAGAGTATCATACCATGCTCTGGGTGCTTGCTTAAGACCATACAAAGCTTTTCTGAGCTTGTAAACTTGGTCATTCTATTTGAAACCAGGAGGTTGTTCCACATAAACCTCTTCTTTAAGCACACCGTTCAGAAATGCACTTTTCACATCCATTTGATAGACTGTGAACTTCATGTGGGCAGCATATGCAAGAAAACAATCGATGGCTTCTAGTCTTTGCAACAGTGCAAAGGTTTCATCATAATCCAAGCCTTCTTCTTGGGAATAACCTTGTCCAACTAGCCTTGCCTTGTTTCTTACAATGTTGTTGTTTTCATCTCTTTTATTCTTGAAAACCCACTTGGTTCCAATGACATTGTGCCATTCTGGTTTATCTACTAGCTCCCATGCTTCATTCCTTGAGAATTGATTCAGCTCATCTTGCATAGCAGTAATCCAATGAGAATCTTGTAGAGCTTCACCAATCTCAGTCGGTTCTTTCTCTGATAGGAAGCAGCAGAATAGTGCACTCTCACCATGGAACCTTCTTGTTTTAACACCTTCAGTTAGATCACCCACAATCTGACTTGTAGGATGACTATCTAACCATTTCCTTCTTGATGTTCCCCCTTCAGTAATATCCTCAACATTTGAAATGTTAGGTTCGATTAAATCGAGAAACTTCGAGGAACAACAGAAAAGGAGAAAGGGAATCATCTTCCTCAGGGGAAATTCTATTCAAAACATTGTCAGAGACATTTGTTCCCCTTTGGTTGATAGATTCGGAATTTGCCTCAGCTGTGACCACATCTTCATTGGCATCACATACCTGAGTCTGAACTGGTGTCTGTTCAGATTGGTCACCTTTGGAGTGTTGGTTTTCCTGAGTCTCACCATCCTGAGTTCCATCCTGAACTTCTTTATCTGAGTCTGAGTCACTCCAATCATAGATAGTGACTGACTTCTTCTTTTCAGGTTCAGTGGATGATTTATCTTTCTGTTTCAGGCTTAATCTGGTGATCCTCTTAGTCAGTTCATCTGCATCATGTTCTGTTTCTTTCCAACACAAGTAGATTCATCAAAAACAACATGAGGTGTTTCTCCACAATAAGAGTCCTACAGTTTGTAAACTCGAAAGCTTTTCGACTTGAATATCCTAAGAATATTCCTTCATCGCCTTTACTATCAAATGTTTTCAATCGATCTTTACCATTATTGTGTATGAAACACTTGCAACCAAAACACACGAAAAGAAAGAAATAAGAGAGGCTTCCTTTCATTCCAAAGCTCATAGGGTGTTTTGCCTTGACTCTTGGTCAAGATGGATCTGTTTCGAGAGTAGCATGCGGTGTTGACAACAAATTTCAAAACCTTTTAGGAATGTCGGCCAAAGAATCATTGTCCTTCTGCGAACTTTTTTCGTAGTCTTTGTTCTTCTTTCAAAGAACACCATTTTGTTGAGGGGTCCTTGCAAATTTGATGTTTCATGTGAAATTCCATTCTCTCGCATAATAATCGATATGATATGATTTATAAACCCAGTTCCTTTGTCAGATATGATTTTGACCACACTCAGATTTTTCTCAATACTGAGCCTTTTCAGTAACTCTGGCAGCTTTATCTGAGTCTCTTTCTTACTGAGTAAGAATATGACCCAAGTATATCTTGAGTAGTCATCAACTACTACCAATGTGTATTTCCTGCCATTAGTGCTCACAGGTGTTATAGGACCAAAAAGATCCATATCACGATGAATCAAGTATTCTTTTCGGAAACCTCAACTTTGCTTTTAAATGATGCTTTTATTTGTTTTCCTTTCTGGCACGCATCACAAATATGTTCCTTACTGAACACTTCATTAGGCAACCCTCTCACAAGAGCTAATCTTGCAAGCTTGTTCAGGGTTTTGAAATTTAAATGATTCATTCTCTTATGCCATAACCAACTGGTATCTGTGGAACTTTTAGCAACTAAACATGTATCTTTAGGAGTTGAACTCCAATCAGCAAGATACACATTCCCTTTTCTTGTACCAGTCAGTGATACTTTCTGTGATGTATCATCTTTCACAAAACATAAGTTCTTAGAGAACTCAACATTAAAACCTTTATCACAGAATTGGCTAATTGAAAGCAAGTTATGCTTCAATCCAGATACATATGAAACACCATGGATATGAACTGAGTCGATTTCCAAAGTTCCATATCCTTCAGTCTGTCCCTTGGAGTTATCTCCAAAAGTGATCTGTGGGCCTCTTTGTTCAACATAATCACTGAGTATCTTCTTGTATCCTGTCATATGTCTTGAACATCCACTGTCAAGATACCATATATCAGGAGTTTTTTCATCTCTGCTCATCATTGCCATGTGATCTTTAGTCGATTCGATTGCCCTTGTTTTCCTCTCGCGAAAAATATCAATTCTTAGGTACCCAATTTGTGTAGGGTCCTACAAGGTTAGATGTACCTTTTGGAATCCAAATCTGCCTGACAACTCTAATCACTTTAGAGTGGCTAATTTGTCTTCCATAAACATCAACATATACATCCACTACTCTGGGTGCCTTAGCAGTTTTCTGTATATGTGTGCTAGCTTTAGCATGAACATGTGCCTTTGAATTCTTCTTTGGTTCAGGCCTTCTGTTCATTTGCTTTGGCTTCTGTCTGGCCGGTCTAAATCTTTGTTGACTCGGGTTCAGATAACCTTTACCCTTAGGCAAGTGGGGTTCGGGTTATGCATCTTTGAAATCTGGATCTTTCAAAGATCTTGAGGACTTGGTCTCTTCATTGAGAATGTCTCTGTGAGTGTTTCTCATCCGAGGATTCCTCGATGGTTCGATGTGGAGCCTTTCAGGTTTGCATTCTTAGCCTGAGGCTTTGAGGTACTTGCCTTAAACTTTCCAACTGAGTGCTCAGGTTTTCTAGCCTTCATCTGAGGTTTGGGCTTTCCAACCTGATTATTCAGTTTTACTGAAACCATGGGTCCTTTTCCATTGTCTACAACCTTGGGCATTACTTGATTTGAAGTGTAGGTGCCAATTGGTTTTACAAAGATTGTCTTCTTGCTACTTGATGCAAAGATTTAGATGACCTTGTGAGGTTCCCCACATAAATCCCAATCCAGTTTTTGTAGTCACAGATCTCTGGTAACTCTGAATTTCATCTATTACATTAGATGCATTATTCAATAGAGTTAACTTCTTCAGTGCACTATCCTCACAGTTCTGTAGAGTTTTATGCTTCTCGAGAGGTCATTGAACTTCGATTACGATTAGTGAATTTCTTGATGGATTTCTCTAGCTTTTTTCGTTAGGGACATTATCAACTTCTCTTTCTCTGAGAGTTGTACTTTCGGAACATCCATTCATCAAGAGCTCCCATTAATTGAAAGTGATTTCAATATTGCTATAGTCTTTCCATTTTAGATTTTCAAACTTTCGGTTCCTTATTCGCTCTTGAGTTCTATTTAGCGATCCTTGCAAAAAGCGGATAGTCCTTCACCGATTCTCAAAAAAGAATCCATCAGGTCAAAATGACTGTTTTCAGTGGAACTTGAAAATTCTTGTGCTAGTGTAGGAGCAACAACAGAGAAAGAAGAGTTTACCTCCTCAATGGCCATCAGACAAATGTCATCACTTTCACTGTCTGAGAATATCTCATCTCAAGAGCTAGATCCCTCCTCGAGTGTTCTTCTTCTTCGCAACCATGACCTTTTTTGCTTGAGAACTTCCGGTCTCTTTTTAGCTTGCCTTTCTCTTCTCTCCTTAGCACTCAAATCAACAATCATCTTTGGAAGTGACCTTTCTTCCTCAGCAATTATAAGATCTGTTGGTATCATCATCCCGATCATTTTCTTCTTTGGACTTGGAGTTTTTCCTCTTGGATGAAGATCCTTGACTTTTCGTGTCCTTCTTCTTCTCGGTTGATCATCCTCAGGTTTCTTCTGGTACCTGTGGTTCCTGTAATAGCTTTTATATTTTCCAAATCTACTATTAAGTCTATCAAACCTCCTTTCCATCAGTGCTAGCTTTTCCTCTAGCTCATTCTGATGTTTGGCATGGGGGTTCTCAGACTCTCTAGTTTTACAGGTTTTATCTTTGGCTTTTAAAGCCACATTTTTTCTCGATGAAGAATCATCTTTCTTTGTCGGCCTTTTTTTTGGATTTCTTATCAATTACAAATTCATAGGCCTTCAAATTTCGGAGAAGACTTGTTGGTATGGCATTGAATTAATGTTCTTGGTGTTTTCAATCACCACTGCATGAATATCCAATTTCTTAGAAAGACCTCTAAGAATTTTCAATGCAACTTCTCTTTGTGGATATTTCTTTCCAAGTGCATTTAGATCATTCATGATGCTAGTGAATCTGACTTCCAATTTTTCTATTGATTCACCATCATCCATTTCAAAACTGTCAAACTTTCCAATTGCCACTGAAAGTTTGTTTTCTTTTATATGATCTGTGCCTTGGCACATTACAGCTAGTGTATCCCAAATTTCTTTAGCAGTATTACAGTGAGAGATCATTCCCATCACACCATCATCAATTGTACTGTATAGTGTGTCTTTTGCAATATAGTCTAGATTGACTAACTTTCTCTCCTCAGGAGTCAGTTGGTCATCAGACTTAGGAAATTCTGCTCTAGGATCAATTCTCTCATCTTCTGTTCCTCTGGGATTCACCACAGTAAATTGGAATGGTCATGTTTGGAATACAGATGAGCCTGCATTCTCAGTCTCCATAGATCATAGTTCTCCACTGAGAACATGGGAAGTTTTTTAGAAGACATTTTATCTGATCTTTTGAAAAAAAAATTCAGCAAATAAGATCAGTTCAGATAGACCACAAGTATTTTTGAAAATAAAACTTTGGTCAACACAGCAGGTGGTCAAGTTGAACCACTGCTCTGATACCACTTGTTGGTCCCGGTGCAAACGAGTCTTACACGTGTATGGGGGGGGAATACACGTGTTCAATGTTTTTTAAAACCTTTTCTTAATGAGGTCAGCTTGGGTCAGATAATCCTGAAGATTAGGTTCTGAGAAGCACAGATCGCTCTGAGTCAAAGTCTATTGAGACAGTGATCCTGAGCTGCTTTCAGATACCTCAGATAATCCCAACTGAGTCCTGAGTGTCAGAGATCCTGAGTTGCTTGGATCAGATAACTAACTTACTGAGTCCTCAGAAGAGAGTTCAGTTTGGTTATAAATTCTGAGTTTGATATAACCTTAACAACACTTCTGACTTAGTTCCTTTTGTCTGCATTTGAATGTCTTGGCAAATATCCATTTTCTAAGGAATCGCGATCTTCTCAGTATTGCATCCTTCAGATAGATATATTCAGTGCCTCGGAACATTCAGGTTCATACTGAGCATTCAGTACCTTACTGAGTCTTCAGTAATTACTGTGCCTTCAGTATTCTTGATCTTCAATCTTCAGTCTTCAGTCTTGCGTCTTCAGAGTCTTCTGAGTCTACTGACTGATACTGAATCTTCATGTTGAGTCTTCAGTTCCTCAGTATCCTACTGAGTCTTCAGTATCTTCAGTTTCATACTGAAACTTCAGTTTCTTCAGAAACATACTGAGTTCTTCAGAGTCTTCAGAACCTATCCTGAACTATATCTGCTGACTATACATTTTGCAGATAACATCCTGAATACTCTAAAGCTGAATCCTGACTCAACTATCAAGATCATTCTGAACATGTCATACTCAGGGGTTTTGGGATCTAATCAAAATCATATATCTTTTATTAAATTCATCTCCCAACAATTAGTACATTTGACTCGACCCAAGGGCGAACACGGATGGTTGTTTATGCAGGCAAATGCCAAATGTAAGGTCATTGAGGATGTTCCGAACAAGATTACTGATTGGAAAGAGAAGTTTTGGTTCGTCGGGGGTGATTGGAAAAGTCCGGCTTCTGGATGTGAACCAAATGCTCGCTTGGATATCCCCACATATTTTGGGATCTGCCGAAGTAAGTATTTTTGTGTTTTTTCTCTTCACCATGAACTGATTTTAACTTATTTTCTCAATTTCAGGAATTCAAGCAGCAACGGACAAAGAGACAAACGATGGTTATTTCAGCAGTATTTGGCAAATTGATCTTGAGCCTTATTTGGAACGGTCAGTGAAGACTTTGAATACTGCTGACTAGAGAAAAAAGGGAGGATTGTCCGTGCCCCCTCACCATCTTGTTGCCGTGAATCCAGCTGGTAAGGATTGTTTTTTGTATTTGCAAGTGTGTTGTACCCTTTGTTCGCGGTTTCTCTTTCTTTTTTAATATATTCTTCTGTCTATAGCTTTTCTTTTCCTTTATTCTTTCAAAGCACATTCCAACATCTGAAAATGGCTCGAACTAAAAGTCCTCAAGAGCTTGCTCGAATTCAAGCCGAGAGAGATGCCCAGCGAGCAAATCGAGGGGAGGCGAGCAGAGTGAGAAAGGCGAGCCGACCAGCCGCGCCTGGACCGAGCGAGTCGAGTAGGCCAAAGAGGACAACTCGTTCGGTCGAGCAGGGGGCGAGCGACCAAGCTCCCTCGCCAAAGAGATCTAGGAGGGCACCTGACGAGCAAAATCTGATAGCTCAGACGAGCATCGATGTCATTGAGGCGACCCCCCCCTTTGGCGATCGAGAATGGCTTTGCCTCGTGGGTCGATCCGATTCGCCAAATCGTCGAAATGGAGGTCGGTACATCTTCTCCACCTCCTCGCGGGACTCGAACTGGACCCTATGAGTTCAAACTCCTTCTCCGAAGACAAATCGTTTTGGGATGGGACCTCGCTTTCGGGTGAACAGTGCGTTTGTTTGCTCGCCTGTTGGAGTATTTCTTTGTTCCATCAGATTTGGTCGCTTAATCATATTTGTTTGCTCGGGTGAACATGCAGGTTGAACAGATTGGCACCTCTGATGCCAGAATTGAAAGATTATTATTGTTCTCCAAGTGTTCGCTCTGGCCTTCCCGAGCATGTCCAGAAGGCATGCGAGACCCCTATCCGAGCATGGACTATTGAGCTCGAAGAGGCCACTAAGGGTCCAACGCCTTTGGAAACCATGCGACTTGGCCTAGTGCGTCGTGGTCAATCTTTGGTTCTCCTTGAGAAAGCTTACGCTGAGTCCGCCAATCTTCATGCCAACTACGTGGCTCTTATTAAAAACTTCGAAGAGAAGGTAAACGAGCTAACCAAGACTCAGGATGAAATGAAGTTGGCTCAGGGACAAGTATCCTCAGCCCAAGCAGAGGCTCGCAAAGCTCAAGAGGATGCTCGTCAAGCTCGAGAAAATGCTCGCCAGGCGAGGGAGGAGCTAGGCCTTGCTCAGGAGGAGGTGGCTGGCATTAGGAGAGTTCAGGACGAGCTGAACGTTGAGCTCCGTAAACTCAGAACTGGCATCGAGACCGTAGAATGTGAGAAGAGTCTGCTCGCCCAACAACTCCTCACTGCTGAAGAGACTAATACTCGTCTGGGTCTTGAAAATTCAAAATTGCACACTGAGGAGTGTGTTGATTCTATGTCGAATTTCTCTTATATATGCGCCTTTGCCGATGCCATCCGTTCTGCTAGACAAACACTTAGTGCCGACCAGATTTCCCCGCTCGTAGCCCATCTTGAGAAGTACCTGATCGATAACCCCCTGGATTGCAACCTTCCAATATCTGATTTGGCTGATCTATGCGATTTCTCTAATATTCCAGATGGGATCGATATTGATGATCCTATTTTGGATGAGGAAGATGATTCAGACACAAATGTTGAAGGTATTGTCGATCAAGCTTGCCGAGCCGAGCACGGGTTTGATCAGATGCAGAGCGAACAAAGTGGTCCTCCCGAAGATGAGCAGAATGTGCTACCTGGCGAGCAGACGAGGCATGATGATGCTGGAGGAATTGCTCTTGAAGGGGCCGAGCAGACGAGGCAGGATTTGCTCGATACATCGCTTCCGCCCACCCCCAATAATGAATTTGTTCCTTAATTTTACTTTTTGTTTTGCTGAACAATTTCTTCTGAACTATTGTGTAATTTTTGTCTTCTTCTTTATAGTCTGAACAATTTTTCTGTTGAATGGTTGAATTTGCTTGTTGAACAATTTCCTCTAACCTGATCGTGGAGGATGAATTTTGTAGCTGATGAACGGTTGATGTTTGTCTTGTTTCCTAGTTTATGCCTCTTTTCTTCTGAATGAATTCGAACATGATCTGTGTCTATGTTCCACCCTGACTTCTTTGGTTTTTTGATTATCTTATTGAGCTGCAATCAGATTGATCGTCTTATTTAGCTACGACCAGATGGGTTAACTTATATGCAACCCCCCCTTTCTTGTTTCGTAATCGTCTTATTTAGCCGCGATCACTATTCGTACTCGGGTCGTCTTATTTAGCTGCGACCCCGTACTCATCACTCGCTTTGCTGCGGGTATCTGTAAGTACGAGTCGTCTTATTTAGTTACGACTGCGTACCCATCACTCGCTTTGCTGCGGGTATCTAAGTATGAACTGTTTCATCAGGTGAACATAAACTTCGGCTCGTTCATCTTTGTTCGGGTCGTCCGGCTTAGGTGCGACCTCTGATAGGCTTCAACTACAAAAACTTAACAAACAAAAATGTTTTGCAACACGTTGTATTCTATTACAACTTTTACATTTGAAGAAGACTGTCTATTACACATAACTATAGACATCAGACTATGGTTTTGAATTTAAACCTTGTCTTGAAATAGACACGAGCTGACCTCATCTCGTCCGCGGAATTGATGTTGACAAGCATGAGGCGGATCAGCATGTCTACTCTTCTTTAAGTAACATGCTCAAGCAGCAGCAGCATAAGCGTTTGTCCCTCCTGGACAAGTTGTGATTATGCGGGCTGTCACGGACATGAGCATGTGGCGAGCACGCCTGCTCGCCTATATCAGGCGCGGGCAAAAGCCTCTGCTCGTACCTTTTTGTCCCCTTCTGTAGATGCCTGAGCATCAGCATCAGCATTCGCGCATCATTTTGAGCGGATACCACGACATCCCACCCCCTCGGAGGAGATTTTGGGGATGCGTAGGGGACTAGTGATTTACTACTGCATAAGAAGTGAGCAACGTGGAGTGGCAACCATGACTCTGCCGAGCATCTTGAGTCCGTAACGAGTGCCAACCTGTGCTCGGAATGTCTTATGGGGTATAAAGCTCGTACTAGAGCAAGCGCTAGGACAGATGATCGATTCAGCAGAATGATAGCTGAATCGAGTGCTGGATACTTCGTCTAGAGGCATACCAAACCAACTTTCTCTAGATAATTGAATTTTGTTCTACTATGTTTGCAGTATTTTTTCTTTTTTCTCTTGTTTTTCTTCCACCTTCTTTAGCTATCAATACACCTATTTATACCACTATCCTAAACAGGTGTTGGCATAGCTAGTTGGTGTTGGCCTTCTTGCTTTAAATTCTCATTTTGACATCTGTCCTTGTTTTTGCCAGTTCTTATTCAAGGATTGACACATACCTCTTTTGGTTGCCACCACTTCTCAACTTGTTTCGACACGTATCTTCTATCTTTTGATAGTGCTAGCCAGAATTTCTTCTAGAAGATTTAGAAATTTGTGTCGAACATGGTATGTTCTTTCTTCATGTTTGTCCTTCTCGCCTTAAATTTGAATACCGATTATGTTCGGCCATTATGCTCGCCGAAACGGCCGATTGTGCTCATTTTAGTGCTCATTTTAGTCAATAGTCGATTATGCTCGGCGGTTTGTGCTCGTCGTTCTCGATAATATTTTTTTCAGATTTGACTCATTCCATGAATAGACAATGGAACTCCATTCAGTCTTCCAAATCATATGCCCCGCTTTAACAAAGCGTTCAGAACTCTGAATGGACCTTCCCATGCTCGGCCGAACACACCACTTGGTACCCCCGCTGCTCGTCTTAGAACCAGCTCGCCCACGTTGAACCTGCATATTCGGATTTTGGAGTTATAGAACTTTTCTGATATTTTTTTATACATAGCGTTCAAAAAATCACCTCCATCCTTCTTTTTCTTCCAACAGTTCGCACTTAGGGCGGCGCTTTTGTCGTTGATGTGCTCTCCAAAAGTTATTGTCCGATGGCTCGAATCTTTGCTTTATTCGGATAACAACTTCCGCACCAAATTCCAGGGCAAACGGGGTTTCCGCAGTTGATGTTCTGAAGGTAGTTCGATATGCCCATAATATTTCTGGTAACTCTTCAGCCCATCCTCCCCCCTTGGAATTATCAAGTCTAGCCTTGAGGATATGCTTGATAATTTTATTGACAACTTCTACTTGTCCGTTTGACTGGGGGTAATACGGAGTAGAGTAATATTTTTTTATGCCCCAAATGAGCACAATTTTGTTGGAATTCACTTCCATCGAACTGTTTGCCATTATCTGTTACCAATGATTGGGGAAGCCCAAAACGACAAATGATATTTTTCCAAATAAAATTCCACATTCTTTGTTCGGTGGCTTTAACAATAGCTTCGGCTTCCGCCCATTTAGTGTAGTAATCAACGGAAACCACAACATATTTTACTCCCGATGTGCCAGTAGGAAACGGGCCGATCAAATCGATTCCCCATTTAGCAAATGGCCACGGGCTGTAAACTGACACTAGTTCTTCAGGTGGGCTATGGATAAGTGGGGCATGTACCTGACACTTATAACATGCGCGGGCATACGCAAGCGAATCTTTCTTGAGGGTCGGCCAATAGTAACCTTGTCTGATGATTTTATATGCCAAGACAAGCCCATCTGAATGGTTTCCACATATTCCATCATGAATCTGTTCCAGAATTACATGACCCTCTTCAGGAGTAATACACTTCAATAATGGAAGTGAGAAACTTCTTTTGTATAAATGTCCGTCTAAGATAGTATAACGAGCAGCTTGTAATCTGAGGCGAGTAGCTTGTGCTTTATTTCAGGGATCATCTCTAGATAGCATCAGGTCATCATGCCAGATTTGGCGAGCTGCGAGCATACTTGCTTGGTCGGCAAGTGGCGAGCATATTCGCTTGGTCGGCAAGCTGGCGAACAAACTTATTTGGTCGGCAAGCTGGAGAGTACACTTGTCTATCGAGCATGGTTATTTTAATAGTTGATTAATACACATGTCCCTCTGACGTGTATAATTTAATCGAGTAATTGTATCGAACACAACAAAAACATCAGTGATAAATAATTTATTTCAGTAAATAAGATAGAAATTTAGTTTGGTTATACAAAGTAAAAGCATATTTTCCAGTATAACCCCACCAATCTCTCACTTATACACAAAGTCTATTTTAAGTATACTACAGCATATCTCATGTAGTTCCTAATGGGTGACATCTAATGTCACCTACACGAACCTAATAATATCTCCCACTTATACTCAAAGCAGATTGGCAACGGTCTTGACACCCATTCCTTCCACATGTCTCTCGAATGTGTTCTGAGGCAGACCCTTTGTGAATGGATCTGCTAGGTTGTCTTCTGACGCGATCTTTGCCACCTCTATATCTCCTCTCCTAACGATTTCTCGTATAAGATGGTATTTCATTTCAATGTGTTTGTTGGCCTTGTGGGCTCTTGGTTCCCTTGAATTTGCAACTGCTCTGACATTATCACAGTAAATAGTGATTGTGCTGGGCAAATTCGGAACTACATCCAAGTCCACTAGGAAGTTCTTGAGCCAAACCGCTTCTTTCGAATCGGTGATGCATTTCTTCGCTAACGCTTCTCCATGTCATGGCTCCTCCCCCTATGCAAAACACACTACCGGAGGTAGATTTTCTGGAATCTAAGTCTGATTGGAAATCCAAGTTCGTGTAACCGATGGGATTAGACTATCTGACTGATAAACTAACATTCTATCTCGAGTTCTTTTCAGATACTTCAGAATGTTCCTAACAGCCGTCCAATGCTCTTTTCCCGGATTACTTTGATTTCTCGCTACCATGCCAACGACAAAGCAGATATTCGGTCTCGTGCATAGCATTGCATACATAAGGCTTCTGACAGCCGAAGCATAAGGAATGCCTTTCATGTCATCTATCTCTTTTTGTGTCTTAGTCTTAGGGCACATTTCATTGGATAGATGGATTTCATGTCTGAAAGGCACGCAGCCTTTCTTGGAATCCTGCATGCTGAATCGCTTCAAGATAGTGTCTATATATGAAGCTTGCAATAAGCCTATCATCCTTTTCTTGTGATCTCGAGTGATCTTGATCCCAAGGATGTGCCCGGCTTCCCCTAAGTCCTTCATATCAAACTATTTTGAAAGCCATGCCCTAAGTCCTTCATTTCAAACTATTTTGAAAGCCATGCCCTTACGCCCGACAACACCTTTACATCATCCCCGATGAGCGTAATGTCGCTCACGATAGTACCAAGAATACCAATGCGATTCGGCACGCTTCTTGTACACACAACTTTCGTACTCATTTTGATCAAACCCATAAGACTTTATTACTTGATCAAAACATTGGTTCCAAGCTCTGGATGCTTGTTTGAGTCCATAAATGGACTTCTTGAGCTTACAAACTAGGTGTTCCTGGCCTTTTTCAATGAAGCCTTGCATATAGATTTCCTCTTCAAGACTTCCGTTAAGGAAAGCCGTCTTGACATCCATTTGCCAGATTTCAAGGCCGAGATGCGCAGCAATCGACAAGAGGATTCGGATGGACTTGAGCATTGCTATAGGTGAAAAGGTTTCCTCATAGTCGATCCCTTCTTTCTGAGTATAACCTTTCGCCACAAGCCTTGCCTTGAAGGTTTCCACGTTCCCGTCTGGTCCTCTTTTCCTCTTGTATACCCACTTGCAACCAATGGGTTTGACCCCATTAAGTGGTTCGACTAGCTCCCACAATCTGTTATGATCCATAGAACCCATTTCGGCTTCCATTGCTGTTCGCCAAGAAACCGCATCCTTGTCTTGGATTGCCTCGTCGTAAGTCCATGGGTCTGATTCATCTTGATCAAGGACTAAGTCCGAGGACTCTCTTACCCCCATGAATCTCTCGGGTTGTCTTACAACCCTCCCACTACGACGAGGTTCCGGTTGTGTAAGTGTGTCGTTTGGTATGTCATCTTGTACAATTGGCACTGAGGTTAGCCCCCTTAGCTCATTTAAGGTAATCTCACTTCTGGACTTTCTTTCGTTCATATAGTCTTCTTCCAAAAATCTAAAGTGAGTGCTTATTACCACCTTTTGATCTTCGGGACCATAGAACAACCTTAATTCTGATCGAGGATCCAATTTTCTGGCTTCCTTGTCCAACACATAGGCCAGACACCCCCAAAATTTTCTGTGTCTCAAACTGGGCTTGCGCCCGGTTCACAATTCTTTGGGAGTTTTGGGAACCGATTTGGATGGCACCAAGTTCAGAATATAAGCCACTGTTTCCAAGGCATGGCCCCAGAACGACTTGGGTAGATCCGCATAACTCATCATTGATCTAACCATTTCTAAAAGAGTTATGTTTCTTCGCTTTGCAACCCCGTTTTGTTGAGGGGTTTCGTGTCCAGTTAGCTGGGATACAATCCCTTCATCTGACAAGTAGTTCAAAAACTCATCGCTGAGGTACTTGCCTCCACGATCAGATCGTAGAGACTTGATACGTTTTTCCCTATGATTCTCTGCTTGAGCCTTAAATTCTTTGAATTTGTCAAAGGTCTCAGATTTATGCTTCATAAGGGAATTATAGCCGTACCTTGAGTAATCATCAATAAAGGTGACGAAATACTCATAACCTCCTCTTGCTTTGATTGATATTGGACCACATAATGTTGGGATTATACTGGAAAGTATGCTTTTACTTTGTATAATCAAAACTGAATTTCAGACTTATTTACTGAAATAAATTATTTATCACTGATGCTTTAAATATCATTGAATGTTACATATATTTACTGCATAACTGTTCAGTAAATAGTACATGTTACATTGTAGTTAATTTAGTGATACCAGATCACAGAAGATTAAATTAACAGTTCCTTGTAACCAAAAGTACACCATTCACGACCTAGATGAAAATGAACAATCCATCGTGAAAGTTTGAAGTGTAAGGCTCAGATTGGCTTGTCTTGACCAAGAGATTACACTAGTGCATGACTGATGCACTGAATAGGACCTACAGGAGGACAAATTCTTTAGCACTGAACTAGGAAGAATTAGACATCAGTGGTTCGTTATTTCTTAATCTTCGTTCCTTAAATAGGATCGCGTGTGGTTAGTAATTATTACTTTGACTTATTACGGGTAGAGAATCAACGAGATTCAATACTTTATATCTTGGGCAATATTATTGGTCACATGCGATTGCTAAGATTTAATACGGAGAATCGTGTGCAAGTACGCTTGTTCGATTTGCCCCCTTGGGAGGTTCGTAAGATTTATCATACCAAATCTTGCAAGTGGAACTAGTTTCCAGTATGGATAATAATGTTGAACCGTTCCTTAACCAAGGACAAAAGATATTAATTAATGGAAAGCTATTTCAGTGGCTTGAATTAATTAATGGGCTAGATAATCTTAAACACGGAAAATAATAACCGGGAGCCATATTGACCGTAATATGGGTTAAGATGGATAGTTTAATATTAATTATGTAGTGGGATTAATTAATATTTATGGGCTTGAATAATATTGTGGCTCAATATTGATAATGTTGTGTTCGATACAATTACGCGATTAAATTATACACGTCAGAGGGACACGTGTATTAATCAACTATTAAAATAACCATGCTCGATGGACAAGTGTACTCGCCAGCTTGCCGACCAAACAAGTTTGTTCGCCTGCTTGCCGACCAAGCGAATATGCTCGCCACTTGCCGACCAAGCAAGTATGCTCACAGCTCGCCAAATCCGGCATGATGACCTGATGCTATCTAGAGATGATCCTAAAGATATGTTGATCTGATCAGTCGAGTGATCGGATCGAATAAGAAGAAAAATAAGATAGCTCGAGTCAAGTGACGAGGGTCGGGGATGTCCGAATTCGGAAGAATTTGAACCCGAAGCTTTGAGTAACACAAGGCTCAGATAACTTGAAGGCTTAGATATGCTCGATGAAGACAGTGTTCCGGTATAATATTGATATGGTCAAAGGAGCGAACAGGGCAATCAGTCGAGCAAAAGATTAATTTGGATGACCAAAAGAGTGCCTTATAAACAAGTAAATGCAAAGGTCAACCAGGAAGACGAAGTTGAAAACGTGGCAGCATCACATGAGTTCTTACAAGACACGAAGTCTCCAGCTCATGCTTGTCAAAGTACTATAAATAGAAGAAAAAAGAACAAGAGATGGGTTCACAAAAATTTCCCAGAGTGGTTAGGTTCAGAAAAAATTCCCAAAAAGACTCATATATATTTCCAAAAACCCCATCTTTCCAAAGAGTTTACCGCATGAGAGTATTGTCATGTACTGTATACGCAAACCTCATATGATGACATCCCTGGCTTGGAATGCCCCCAGAGTAGTCATTTACTGACGAATTGGGTCAACAATTTCCTATTATTTACCGTATATCGTACACGTACTTATTTTGTTTGTGAGTTGTTATCAAATTAGCCACATAATATTCTCCATAAAAAACGACTCGCAACAATTGGCGCTAGAAGGAGGGTAGAAAAAACAAACCCATACACAATCCGGTAGATAGCCGAGGCAGAAAAAAGAAATATAATGCCTCAATCTAGGAATACTCAGACGGAGGGGTCTGGACAGAGCCGACCTCACGCTCAGAAAGAGGCTCATCATCAGCCTCACAAAAATCAGACCGTAGAAACCATTAATCTTGAAGATATCGCCAACGATCCGTGGCCTAACAAAGGCCATCACTTTCTTGTTGCGAGCACAAAAAAGAGAGGGCGAAAAAGGAGTTAGCCTAGTTGAAAGTTCAAGATGATGATGATCGACGCCGCGTATACACTTGATAGCGAGCAAGTTAAGTTGAAAGTCGCAGGCGGGCCAACAAAAAGGCCGATGATATGTCCGGACGACGAAGCGACCTCAAGGGTCCGCACCATCAGCGTTTGGACGTTTGAGGCTCTCCGTTAAAGACCGAATCGGCAATCATAGGCGTTAGGATCCCGGGAGGGAACAACCGACGAACATGTCGGCTCCCTCAGATCCCCATGATCGCCCGCATCCCGAAAGACAGCCGGAACAACAAAAATTGGCTGGAACTAAATTGTCTATCCATCATCGATTGGGTAGTCAAGGACGAACTTGGAAGAGGGGATCGCCCATCACGAGCATGACCCCACGTCCTCATGACGGGACACAGCCCCGATCCAAGTCTGCCAGTTCCACAAAATTTGCAAAAATGCAGAAAGCAATCGAGGGCTTACAGGCCGACCTGGCCGCAACGAGAGGACTCCCCCGGGCGAGCACAATGTCGTGCTCGCCACTAACACCGGCGATCATGGCAGCCGAAGTACAAGAAAAAGTTGCTAAGATCCGACCACCAATCCCTATGTTCGATGCTGAGTCTGACCCACATGTTCACCTCAGCAAATATTCAGACTTTATGATCGCCATGGGCGCCACTAATGCAACGCAGTGCCGATCATTTCCCATGACATTGGGCGACCGCGCCCACAGATTGTTTTCTACACTGCCCGTTGCGTCCATCACGTCTTTCGCTCAGTTGGGATAGAAATTCCTGTCCCATTTCTCATCCATGTGTGCTCGCCCAGCACCAAAATAGAGGTTGGCACATTTCTCCCAGCTAAAGGGCGAGTCAGATCGAGCATACATTGAAAGATTTGACAAATGTTTGTACGATGGAGCCCCGGTTGAAGAGGATGCCAAGATCCTCACGGTGGTCGGAGGCCTGACCCTAAATACGGATATGTGGAAAGCCATGCATCAGGATTGGTCGAACACATATGCCGAATTTTGAGAGCGAGCAGCCAAGATTATAGCTATGCAGGATCTGCTCGCCCAATCACGGTTAGGCCAAGAGGTAACAACAAAAAGAATTGTTGGTAAAAAAGTAATGAATGAAGGGGGGTATAAACCCCCAGGGTCTTTTAAACCTTTTGAAGAAGGAGCAGAAGCGCATGCCGTACGAAGTCTTCTGGGCATTTCAGCAGAAACAATATTTAATCAAATTAAAGATCGGGACATGTTGGATAAGCCACGGAGAATCATAATGGATAAAAATCGGCTTAATGCTTCCAAGTTTTGCAATTATCATGAGTACATCAGGCATAATACCGAAGAATGTCGCGATTTACTTTGTCAACTTTGGAAGTTATATGAAGAGAATCGTCTTACGCAGTTCCTCAAAAAGCCGGCGAACAGAGATTCCCGAACTTGAAAAACAGGTGATCGTAGGGGTAAGCGTAAGGCCGAAGAAGCATCTGACAGTGATCCCGAGGAATCCCGCAAGAGGTCGAAATTACCCAAAAGAGGGGCACCTACCATGAGTAGAGGTCGGAAGAGTCAAGAAATCCACATGATTCGTCCTGATTATGGTCCAGTGGGTGGATGCTATCAGGCACCAACATTATCGAACAGGCGAAAGAAGATGGAGATGCTTGCCATGCAAAGCATCCATCAGGTGAAGGTGGCGAGCACATCAGCTAGTACACCACCCTCTCACCAAATCATGTTCTCGAAAGACGATCTCGACGACATAATCACCCCCCACAATGACTCTCTAACCATCAGCGCCCGTCTTCTCGGTTTGAAGGTGCATCGCCTCCTGGTCGACACCGGAGCATATGCGAACATTCTGTTCGTTAATACTCTGCACCAAATGGAGAAGCAAGTTGGGGACCTAAGTAGTTATATAGAACCATGTGATCACACCATCATGGGTTTTGGGGAATCTATAACCCGGCCCTATGGTATGATCAGGTTAGGAGTCGAGCTAGAGTCAACTTTAAATTCGGAGATCCGACGAACAAGAATGCTAGACTTTATAATCGTCGATGCTCCATCTACTTATAACGGGTTTCTAGGTCGCCCGTTTATTCAGGAATTTAAAGCTGCCTGTTCCACTTATTAATACTGTGTTAAATTTCCAACTCAAGAGGGAACGGGTAGCGTAAAAGGCGACCAGAAAAAAGCTCGAGATTGTTTGCTGTCATGTGCGCCAGAAAAGCAAAATATCATTAACATGATGGAGCAAACATGGGAGACCGGAGAATCGAGCCAACAGGCGAACATATTGCCGAGGACGCTTATACCTCCTCTGACGAGCACATCTCCACGGGCGAACACAGAACCTGGGACGATAACTCATGTTCCAGATTCAATGAACATTGATCCGCCAAACGAGTTACCGGACCTAGAACCTCGTATAGGTTTTGATCCTATGGAGATAGTTGACGAGCACCAGGGGTCGATCGAAGATCCTCGGTGGAAGCAAAAAAAGAGGCGAGCAATGCCTGTTGAACAATTGGAGTCTGTCATATTGACCCGAACAGACCAGAATTAGAAGTGTTTATTGGTTCGGAATTATAAGAACCTTTCCGAACATAAATGATTGCATATCTTCGAGCAAACTTGGATGTTTTTGCTTGGTCACATGAGGACATGGTCGGCATTGATCCTAAACATGCATGTCACTCTCTTAATCTTGATCCAACAAAAATTCCAATAATCCAGAAGGGCAGAAAATTCAGTCCGGAGAAGTATCAGCTATGGACAGTGAAATCAAAAAATTTCTCGTTAATAAATTGATTCAAGAAGTAAAATGCCCAAAATAGCTCGCAAACCCTGTGCTCGTCCGCAAATCTAACGGAACTTGGAGGTTATGCATAGATTTCACTGACTTGAACAAGGCATGCCCGAAAGACAATTTCCCGATGCCACATATCGATTATTTGGTCGATAACACAGCAGGACATGAGCTCATGACTTTCATGGATGCGTTTGCTGGCTATCACCAAATACCCATGCATCCGGATGATCAAAAGAATACGGCTTTCTACAGTGAAAAGAATATGTATTGTTGGCGACGCATGCCATTCGGATTAAAGAATGCGAGAGCAACGTATCAAAGTTTGGTGAACAAGATATTCGACGAACACATAGGTCGAACAATTGAGGTGTACATTGATGACATTATGGTAAAAAGCGAGCATAAGGAAGACCACATCACCCACCTAGCACAAACGTTTGATATTCTCAGGGGGTATAACATGAAATTAAATCCGAAGAAATGCAGCTTTGGGGTTCATACAGGAAAATTCCTGGGACATATGGTCAGTCAACGGGGGATTGAAGTTAACCCATCAAAGATTCAAGCCATGCTCGACATGCAGGCCTCCAGAAGTGTGAAAGAAGTCCAAAAATTAATCGGGCGTTTGGCTTCAGAAGCCGATTTATATCACTAATCGGAGACAAATGCAAACCTTTCTTTGACGATTAAAGAAAGGGAAATTCGATGATGTAGCATTGCCAAAATGCATTCGAAATCATTAAAGCAATACCTTGCGGATACTCAAACATTATCTAAGCTTGTTCGAAAGAACAACTTTATCTCAGATCTTGTTGCATCCGAGCATGCAATCGGGCCACCTGCTCGTTAAGGCATAAGGGACGACACATTTCCCTATTTATTATGTAAGTCAGGTGCTCAAAGAAGCCAAGTTCCGGTACCCTCCACTGGAAAAACTCGCATATGCTCTCGTTATGAGTGTCCGAAAACTGCGACCATACTTTTTTTCGATCACTTTCGATCGAGGTGTTGACCACATTCCCATTCGACAAGTTCTCCAATCGACCGGAACCTTCGCGGGCAAATTACTCAAATGGGCGGTGGAGTTAGGCCAATATGGCATTACGTTCGCCCCACGAACAGCAATGAAGGGCCAGGCTATGGCCGATTTCATGGTTGAACTGACATATCCGCAAATATCCGAAAGAAGTGTTGACCAACCATGGCACACGTATGTTGATGGCTCATCAACAAGTTCAAGAGCCGGAGCAGGCGTGGTTCTCATCAGCCCAACTCGACAAACTTTCACGACAGCCATCCGTTTTGATTTCCCAGCCATAAATAATGAAGTTTACTGAAGCTTTGATCATTTGGGTTACACATGGCTATGACAATGGGAATTCAGAGGCTGATGATTTATAGTGATTCTCAAATAATCGTATACCAAGTATTAGGCGAGTACGAGGCCCGAGGCGAACAGATGGCACAATATCAGCAACTAGCAAAGGAGTTGCTTGAACAATTCGAACAAGTTTACATAGAACAATTACCACGATTGGATAATTCGTTCGCTGATGCCTTGGCACGATTGGCAACAGTAGAATGAGTGACGAGCATGACGGACATTGTGGTCGTCACAACTTGTTCGCCATCAATCCCCAGAGTTGTGGTCGCCCATGTGATAGGCAAGCAAGAAACCTGGATGACTCCAATTTTAAGTTACCTACAAAAAGGACTTCTCCCTGAAAATAAAGCACAAGCTACTCAACTCAGATTACAAGTTGCTCGTTATACTATCTTAGACGGGCATTTATACAAAAGAAGTTCCTCACTTCCATTATTGAAGTGTATTACTCCTGAAGAGGGTCATGTAATTAGAATGATTCATGATGGAATATGCGGAAACCATTCAGGTGGGCTTGTCTTGGCATATAAAATCATCAGACAAGGTTACTATTGGCCGACCCTCAAGAAAGATTCGCTTGCGTATGCCCGCGCATGTTATAAGTGTCAGGTACATGCCCCACTTATCCATAGCCCACCTGAAGAACTAGTGTCGGGTTCTCGCCCGTATCTGCCATTTGCTAAATGGGGAATCGATTTGATCGGCCTGTTTCCTCTGAGGGCATCCGGAGTAAAATATGTTGTGGTTGCCGTTGATTACTACACTAAATGGGCGGAAGCGAAGGTTATTATTAAAGCCACGGAACAAAGAATGTGGAATTTTGTTTGGAAAAATATCATTTGTCGTTTTGGGCTTCCCCAATCATTGGTAACAGATAATGCAAACAGTTCGATGGAAGTGAATTCCGACAAAATTGTGCTCGCTGGGGCATAAAAAAGCATTACTCTACTCCGTATTACCCCCAGTCAAACGGACAAGTAGAAGCTGTCAATAAAATTATCAAGCATATCCTCAAGGCTAGACTTGATGATTCCAAGGGGGAGGATGGGCTGAAGAGTTACCAGAAATATTATGGGCATATCGAACTACCTTCAGAACATCAACTGCGGAAATCTCGTTTGCCCTGGCATTTGGTGCGGAAGCTGTTATACCGGTAGAAGTAAAGATTCCGAGCCATCGGACAATGACTTTTGGAGAGCACATTAACGACCAGGCGCTCGCTCTAAGTGCAGACCTGTTGGAAGAAAGAAGGATGGAGGCTGATTTCAGGAACGCTATGTATAAAAAAATATCAGAAAAGTTCTATAACTCCAAAATCCAAATACGCAGGTTCAACGTGGGCGAGCTGGTTCTAAGACGAGCAGCGGGGGTACCAAGTGGTGTGTTCGGCCGAGCATGGGAAGGTCCATTCAGAGTTACAGAACGCTTGTTAAACGGGGCATATGATTTGGAAGACCTGAATGGAGTTCCATTGTCCTATTCATGGAATGCGTTAAATCTGAAAAAATATTATCAGTAACGACGAGCACAACTAGCCGAGCATAATCAGCTATTCAGCTAAAACGAGCACAACTGGCCGAGCATAATCAGCCGTTCGGCTCGACGAGCATAACTGGCCGAGCATAATCAGCCATTCAGCTAAGACGAGCAGGACAAACATGAAGAAAGAACATACCATGTTCGACACAAATTTCTAAATCTTCTAGAAGAAATTCTGGCTAGCACTATCAAAAGATAGAAGATACGTGTCGAAACAAGTTGAGAAGTGGTGGCAACCAAAAGAGGTATGTGTCAATCCTTGAATAAGAACTGGCAAAAACAAGGGCATATATCAAAATGAGGATTTAAAGCAAGAAGGCCAACACCAACTAGCTATGTCAGCACCTGTTTAGGATAGTGGTATAAATAGGTGTATTGATAGCTGAAGAAGGTGGAAGAAAAACAAGAGAAAAAAGAAAAAATACTGCAAACATAGTAGGAAAAAATTCAGTTATCGAGAGAAAGTTGGTTTGGTATGCCTCCAGACGAAGTATCCAGCACTCGATTCAGCTATCATTCTGCTAAATCGATCATCTGTCCTGGCGCTTGCTCTAGTACGAGGTTTATACCCCATAAGACACTCCGAGCAAAGGTTGGCGCTCGTTACGGACTAAAATGCTCGGCAGAGTCATGGTTGCCACTCCACATTGCTCACTGCTTATGCAGTAGTAAATCACTAGTCCCCTACGCATCCCCAAAATCTCCTCCGAGGGGGTGGGATATCGTGGTATCCGCTCGAAACGACGCACGGATGCTGATGCTCAGGCACCTACAGAAGGGGACAAAAAGGTGCGAGCAGAGGCTTTTGCCCGCTCTTGATATAGGCGAGCAGGCGTGCTCGCCACATGCTCATGTCCGCGGCAGCCCGCATAATCACAACTTGTCCAGGAGGGACAAACACTTATGCTGCTGCTGCTTGAGCATGTTACTTAAAAGAAGAGTAGACAGGCTGATCCGCCTCATGCTTGTCAACATCAATTCCGCGGACGAGATGAGGTCAGCTCGTGTCTATTTCAAGACAAGGTTTAAATTCAAAACCATAGTCTGATGTCTATAGTTATGTGTAATAGACAGTCTTCTTCAAATGTAAAAGTTGTAATAGAATACAACGTGTTGCAAAACATTTTTGTTTGTTAAGTTTTTCTAGTTGAAGCCTATCAGAGGCCGCACCTAAGCTTGACGACCCGAACAAAGACGAACGAGCCGAAGTTTATGTTCACCTGACGAAACAGTTCGTACTTAGATACCTGCAGCAAAGCTAGTGATGGGTACGCAGTCGCAACTAAATAAGACGACTCGTACTTACATATACCCGAAGAAAAGCGAGTGATGAGTACGGGGTCACAGCTAAATAAGACGACCCGAGTACGAATAGTGATCGCGGCTAAATAAGATGATTACGAAACAAGAAAGGGGGGGTTGCATATAAGTTAACCCATCTGGTCGCAGCTAAATAAGACGATCAATCTGATTGCAGCTCAATAAGACAATCAAAAAACCAAAGAAGTCAAGGTGGAACATATACACAGATCATGTTCGAATTCATTCAGAAGAAAAGAGGCATAAATTAGAAAACAAGACAAACATCAACCGTTCATCAGCAACAAACTTCATCCTCCACGATCAAGTTAGAGGAAATTGTTCAACAAGCTAATTCAACCATTCAACAGCAAAATTGTTCAGACTATAAAGAAGAAGACAAAAATTACACAATAGTTCAGAAGAAATTGTTCAGCAAAACAAAAAACCAAAATTAAGGAACAAATTCATTATTGGGGGTGGGCGGAAGCGATGTATCGAGCAAATCCTGCCTCGTCTGCTTGGCCCCTTCAAGAGCAATTCCTCTAGCATCATCATGCCTCGTCTGCTCGCCAGGTAGCACATTTTGCTCGTCTTCGGGAGGACCACTTTGTTCGCTCTGCATCTGATCAAACCCGTGCTCGGCTCGACAAGCTTGATCGACAATACCTTCAACATTTGCGTCTGAATCATCTTCCTCATCCAAAATAGGATCATCAATCTCGATCCCATCTGGAAGATTAGAGAAATCGCATAGATCAGCCAAATCATATATTGGAAGATTGCGATCCGGGGGGTTGTTGATCAGGTACTTCTCAAGATGGGCTACGAGCGGGGCAATCTGGTCGGCACTAAGTGTTTGTCTAGCAGAACGGATGGCATCGGCAAAGGCGCATATATAAGAGAAATTCGACATAGAATCAACATACTCCTCAGTGTGCAATTTTGAATTTTCAAGACCCAGACGAGTATTAGTCTCTTCAGCAGTGAGGAGTTGTTGGGCGAGCAGACTCTTCTCGCATTCTACGGTATCAATGCAAGTTCTGAGTTTACGGAGCTCAACGTTCAGCTCGTCCTGAACTCTCCTAATGCCGACCACCTCCTCCTGAGCAAGGCCTAGCTCCTCCCTCGCCTGGCGAGCATCTTCCCGAGCTTGACGAGCATCCTCTTGAGCTTTGTGAGCCTCTGCTTGGGCTGAGGATACTTGTCCCTGAGCCAACTTCATTTCATCCTGAGTCTTGGTCAGCTCGTTTACCTTCTCTTCGAAGCTTTTAATAATAGCCACGTAGTTGGCATGAAGATTGGCGGACTCGGCGTAAGCTTTCTCAAGGAGAACCAAAGATTGGCCATGACGCACTAGGCCAAGTTGCATGGTTTCCAAAGGCGTTGGACCCTTAGTGGCCTCTTCGAGCTCAGTAGTCCATGCTCGGATAGGGGTCTCGCACGCCTTCTGGACATGCTCGGGAAGGCCAGGAACATTGCGAACACTTGGAGAACAGTAATAATCTTTAAATTCTGGCATCAGAGGTGCCAATCTGTTCAACCTGCATGTTCACCCAAGCAAACAAATATGATTAAGCGACCAAATCAGAGGAAGAAAGAAATACTCCAACAGGCGAGCAAACGTACATATTCACCCGAGCAGGGTCCCATCCCAAAAACGATTTGTCTTCGGGAGAACGGAGCTGGGAACTCATAGGGGTCCGGTTCGGGGTCCTGCAGAGGTGGAGAAGATGTACCGACCTCCATTTCGATGATTTGCGTAATCAGACCGACCACAGAGGCAGCCATTCTGATCGCTTCAGCAGTGGGGGTCGCCTCAATGACATCGATGCTCGTCTGAGCTATAGGATTTTGCTCGTCAGGTGCCCTCCTGGATCTCTTTGGCGAGGGAGCTTGGTCGCTCGCCCCCTGCTTGACCGAACGAGTTGTCCTCTTTGGCCGACTCGACTCGCCCGGTCCAGCGCGGTTTGGTCACCGCCCTTTCTCGCTCTGCTTTCGCCTCCGACGATTTGCTCATTTGGGCATCTCTCTTGGCTTGAATTCGAGCAAGCTTTTGAGGTCTTTTAGTTCGAGCCATTTTTGTATGTTTGGATGTGCTTCTGACCTTAAAGGACGGCGAAAAAGCTATAAAGGCGAAGAATATATTAAAAAAAGAAAGAAAACCGCGAACAAAGGGTATAACACACTTGCAAATACAAAAACAATCCTACCAAATTTGATTAGCGGCAACAAGATGGTGAGGGGGCACGTACAATCCTCCCTTTTTTCTCTGGTTAGCAGTATTCAAAGTCTTCACTGACCGTTCCAAATAAGGCTCAAGATCAATTTGCCAAATACTGCTGAAATAACCGTCGTTTGTCTCTTTGTCCGTTGCTGCTTGAATTCCTGAAATTGAGAAAATAAGTTAAAATCAGTTCATGGTGAAGAGAAAAAACACAAAAATACTTACTTGGCATCCCAAAATCAAGGGGATATCCAAGAGAGCATTTGGTTCACATCCAGAAGCCGAACTTTTCCAATCACCCCCGACGAACCAAAACTTCTCTTTCCAATCAGTAATCTTGTTCGGCACATCCTCAATGACCTTAGATTTGGCATTTGCCTGCATAAATAACCATCCGTGTTCACCCTTGGGTCGAGTCAAATGTACTAATCGAGAGAGTTCTGCTGCTGTTGGATAATACACGGGCTTCATTTTGCCGAACAGAGTTAGAAAACTCATAATCATGTGCCACCCATTCGCTTTTTAGGCGTAATAATGGTGATGTTCCATTCTACGAGCAAACGAGTAATAGCCGGATGAAGTGGGAATCGAAGACCCGCTTTCATTGTGTCTAAATTCACAGCAACCTCAGGAGGCTGGTCTGCTCGCTCATCGGGACCAGGCGCCCAAAAAAACACATCTTTCGGAGTATCGTAATTCCTATACAATTGGTCGAGCATATCAACATCAATCACGCTCGCAATTTTGCTCGCCGGGTATTCATTCTCAACCCTGGTCCTATGAGGTTGTTCAGGCTAATCAAAATCATAACGAGCACTATACTCGGCATATGTTGGGCTATTGGGAAGACCAACATGGATGTCGAGCTCCGTGTTCTGCTAGCCGTCGAATCCCCTGTTCGACTCAATAACGTTCTCAGCCACCAAAATTTCCTCCCCCATATAGTCATCATCCCTATTTACATCGTGACTATATACAACCCTAGACCCAATTTGAGGTTGGGACAAAAAATCTTCACCCGAATTATCTTAAAAATCAGTACGGGCTAAATCCCTATCTAATTCATTTAGGGCATCATCAGAATCCGATGAAAGAATGGCAAATGGCTGCCGAACTTGCCAACGGGATCTTGAACCCGAGGCATTCATTTCTGGCGCATTAGCGTCGCTACGGGAGATTGGACAGAAAGAGGAGGAAGAGGAACTATGGTGGTTTGATTCTATTGAAGCAGAAGAACTTGAACGAGAAGCCATAATTAGAATTAAAGAGGGTATGAAATAGTTACCTGAATGAAATCCTTCGCCGAAATAAGAGTGCCCTTGCCGGAAATTTCAGACGGGAAGGAATGTGAAGAGAAAGAGGAGAAGATGAAAAGAAAGAAAAGGAACTAAGGCAGCAAAATAGGTATTTATAGATGCCGGATTTAAAAAAATTTGAAAATTTGGCACAGAAGACGAAACGACACTCACGAGGGACCACTCAATATATCTAACAGCCGGGCCCCCATGATGAATACAAAGCGGCCCGGCTGGGGGGTATTGTTGTGTTCGATACAATTACTCGATTAAATTATACACGTCAGAGGGACACGTGTATTAATCAACTATTAAAATAACCATGCTCGATGGACAAGTGTACTCGCCAGCTTACCGACCAAACAAGTTTGTTTGCCAGCTTGCCGACCAAGCGAATATGCTCGCCACTTGCCGACCAAGCAAGTATGCTCGCAGCTCGCCAAATCTGGCATGATGACCTGATGTTATCTAGAGATGATCTTGAAGATATGTTGATCTGATCAGTCGAGCTGATCAGATCAGGCAAGAAGAAATCAGATAGCCTGAGTCAAGTGACCTGAGGGTCAGGATGTCTGAATTCAGAAGACCTGAACCCAGTAAGCCTGAGTAACCTGAAGGCTCAGATATGCTCGATGAGGACAGTGTTCCGGTATAATATTGATATGGTCAAAGGGGCGAACAGGGCAATCAGTCGAGCAAAAGATTGATTTGGACGACCAAAAGAGTGCCTTATAAACAAGTAAATGCAAAGGTCAACCAGGAAGACGAAGTTGAAAACGTGGCAGCATCACATAAGTTCTTACAAGACACGAAGTCTCCAGCTCATGCTTGCCAAACCAGCTCATGCTTGTCAAAGTATTATAAATAGAAGAAAAAAGAACAAGAGATGGGTTCACAAAAATTTCCCAGAGTGGTTAGGTTCAGAAAATATTCCCAAAAAGACTCACATATATTTCCAAAAACCCTATCTTTCCAAAGAGTTTACCGCATGAGAAGTATTGTCATGTACTGTATAAACAAACCTCATGATGATATCCCTGGCTTTGAATGCCCCCAGAGTAGTCATTTACTGACGAACTGGGTCAACAATTTCCTGTTATTTACCGTATATCGTACACGTACTTATTTTGTTTGTGAGTTGTTATCAAATTAGCCACATAATATTCTCCATAAAAAACGACTCGCAACAGATAATTCAAGATCCATTGGAAGGTCCAATCTTAATTCTCCTAAAGGCCCCCCAAGTAGCCCAACATAAAGTCCAATAACTGAAAAAGGTGTTTAAAAATAAAATAGATTTTGTTGCTTATTTTTCCTCATTTTTTCGAAAAATATGAATAAAAGGGGAGACAGATTTTCTTTGAATTTTGTTATGGAATGAAGATATGTATTCTTGGATTACAAGATTATCTCGTTAAATTCAAGAAATCTCCCACTTAGTTATTTATATTGTGATTTTCAAAATTTTTGAAATAAAAGGGAAAGAAAGATTTTCTTGATTTTCTTGAAAAGATATTATGGAAGATATGTATTTCTTGAAATACAAGTATATCTCATAAATTCAGGAAGATTCAAATCTTGGTTTCTTGTTCCTATTATTTTCGAAATATTCCATAAAATATATGAGATATATTCAAGATTTTTTGGAGATCAAGAAAAGATTTTCCCACATTATTTTTCCCCAAAATTTTCGACCACCACCCCATCTATAAATAGGGGATGATTCTTTCATTCCCAAGTACAATTCTATGTGCTGGAAAAATTAGTAAATCCACAAAGGTGGTGCAACAAATTTTTTATTTTCCCTTTTGTTAATTGTTCGCGAGTTTCCTTCCACCGGATTGACGAGCAAGGACTAGGGAATACTTGGGAAGGCTTTTTGGTGTGTTTAATCGACGAGACCATTGCCACTCCAAGAGGTTAGTTCACGTAAACTCGTAGCAATTCCGCATGCGTAGGATTTATGTGAACTGTTTATATGCATGATTTGTTGTTGAATTAATATAGGATTAATTCATGCTAGTAATAATTATTAGAATTAAATTTGTATTTAAATATTCATCCCGAATAGATCCGTGCAATTAATTCCCCAACACATGCGTCTGTGTGAACGATTTCTACACTTCTTTGGCTCTATTGCCCTTGGCTCCGAATGCCCTCTTGGTCATTTTACCCTCCACACATGATTCGCAAGTTGGGATTGGTTCATCCCGGAGAGACTCCAATGAACCATCTTCTACCAACCTTTGAATCCTTTTTGGATTAATATGTCCCAATCTGAGATGCCAAAGAAGTGTCCCGTTCACGTCTGATAAAAGTTTTCTTTTATCGGAAACAATTGATGTGTTATAGGATGCATTTCGTGAGTGGTGTGCACAGTTAATTGTATAGAGATTATTCGACAACGTTCCATGACAGATAAATTTATCATAAAGAGAAATGGTAACAACTTTGTCAAAAGTAACCGAATATCCATCAAGGTAAAGTTTAGAAATCGAAATCAAATTCTTTCTAAAACTAGGAACGTAAAGAACATCTCTTAAAATTAAAACTTTATCTTCAAAAGACAGGTGCACTTCTCTCACTGCTTCAGCTGCCACTCCCGTAGCATCGCCCAGTGTGATGAGGATCTCACTCCCACTAAGTTGTTGGGGCCGCTTGAACCCCTGTAAAGTGAAACAAACATGATCAGTGGATCCCGTATCCACCTCCCATAAATGGGAGGCATACGCCTCTAAACAAGTTTCAACAACTAGTGTGTGAGAATTACCTTTCTTTCCATTCCTTTTGGGTTTGGAACAGGCTGACCTCCAATGTCCTTTTTCACAGCAGTTATAACATTTTCCTTTTGGTACCTTCTTGACACCCATCCAGCTAGCTGTCTTTCTCTCACTTTTCTTGGTAATGAGTTTGCTTTGGTTCTGACCACTTTCCTTTTCTTGAATCTTGCCTACCACTGGCCTAGATTTTGAGAAAAGATTTTGGTTACCAATGCTTCGTCTTTCTTTTCCAAATGCTTCTCTATTTTCTCCAATGCTTCTTGCAGAGTATCCATAGTAAACATGTGATCACTCATCACAAAACTACAGTAAAACTCATCGAAGCACCTTGGAAGAGTTAGGAAAGGAAATTCGATTTGAGCCTCATCACAATACTTAGTACCGAGATAAGCAAGTTTGTTAAAATGGCGCTTTACTCTGAGAACATGCTCCCTCACGGGTGTTCCCTCAGCCATTTTTAGCCTAGCCACATCGTCGTTTTTAAACTGATTGATCATGCGGTCTTTTGTTAAAAACATTTCTTCAAGACTTTGTATAATTTCCGCAGCAGACTCAAAACCTTCATGAATGTATCTCAAATCATCAAACTGTGAAGTCAAGATTATACGCTTCATAGGTTTGTTAGCCTGCTCCCAAATATTATACAAGTGTCTTTTCGCATCTGTTGATCCCTCAGTAGGCATACGGGGCGTGGGTACATCAAGAACCCAATAATGTTGTAGTTGCGCAGTGAGGACAAATTTCATATTTCGTTTCCAAATAACATAGTTATCACCAGAAAGTTGGTGTTCTTTGAGAGTATAAAGCAATGTATTAAAAGGTTGCGACATGTTGAACTGAAATAAATAACAATTTGTATAAGCACAAACATATCACAAGGTTCGATCACATGTATCATATTAAAATCTCAAAAAAATATGAACATGCATCAGCCAACATCTCAAAATAGTTTAAATAAGCCACGTGGGGTGGGTCATTATTTAAACACATTCAAGCAAGTTACAAACAAGAAAACAGTTACAAACCTTTAATATTCAGATTAATAGTTGACTCCCACTTGACCAATATAAAATTGACAGGGACTTCGGGGAAGTATATGCATATCAATTATATACCTAAGTAATAACCATGATTAAATACATAATTATTATTTTGTTTTGAACGAGCCTCGTGGGGAGGGTCATGGTCGCCACTAATAATAACCCACAATCATCCTTTCGGAATTTATTCATGTGAAATCTATCTTTTGGCCATCCCGTGGGGGGAATTTCTCCAAAAGAATCCACAAATAAATAAATCATGGAGGTTAAAATTAATTCAAGTTTATTATCCGGAATAAAATTATCAATTAATTATTTAAACATACTTAGTAATTTTTGAAGGTGAGATTTTTTAAAACACTTTCTCATGCATCGCATATTTAAACACAATTTAAATAAGCATAAAATAATGCAAAACATCAAAACAAAAAATTAAACACATTGGGCACATATATTCAATTGTCACGGTTAATTTTTGTCATGTCTTGATCTTGAGAAATCGTCTTCATAGCCTTCATCGTTCGTCTCGAAAAGCTCCCACTCGCCGCAACATGTTCTTTAAAATGTCCTCTGTCTAGGTCCGAAACAACGTCCGGCATTGGGTAGCTCACGGTCCGGAACACGTATCCACATGCGCTTATTTTGCCGCCTTGCGCGTCTTGACCGCCATCCCGCACCGTCGCTTCGGTAGCACTTTCGGCAGCGACGGATCCATACACGTGCCCTCTGGCCGCGCCCCCGCGGCTTAGCCCCGCCACAGCGCCCTTGCCCCTGCCGGTGCTCGCGGCGCGCCGCGCGTGTCTTGCGCGCGCCTTCCGCTCGCCTTGCCATCGCGCGTGTCCAGGTTCACGCGCCCGTCGCCAATCTCGCCGGCCAGCTCGGCCACGCCCGAGCTTGGGCCAAGCGTCTGTCAGCGCGTGCTCAGCCTAGCCCCGCCAAGATCCGCTTTTAGCACTTGGTGCCTTAGCCCACAGACGTCCGGCACTTGGTCGCCTGGTTTTAATTCTTCGTCTTCGTTCTCGATCCGGTTACAATTTATTTACAAAAAATAAATAAACCTAGATCTAGACTAGTCTATTACATTGATCAAATCAAACAAATTCTAATCTACTCATGGATTTTCTCACGAGGCAAAACAAATTCGAACGAATCGAATTAAAAACCACAATTTATATGCATGCATAAATATAAACATTCATCAAATATCATAACAATTGGATACCTGCAAAAAAGATCTAGCAATTCTACTATCCAATTTTAAATTTAATGAAAATGAATTAAATTACAATTTAAAACTCAGAGCCCGAAACCGAGGCTCTGATACCAGTTGTTGGGGAATTAATTGCCCGGATCTATTCGGGATGAATATTTAAATATAAATTTAATTCTAACAATTATTACTAGTATGAATTAATCCTATATTAATTCAAATAATAATTCAACAACAAATCATGCATATAAACAGTTCACATAAATCCTACGCATGCGAAATTGCTACGGGTTTACGTGAACTAACCTCTCGGAGTGACAACCGTTGAGAAGATGGATCTCGTTCACACGAACACATCAAAAGACCTTCTCAAGTATTCCCTTATCCTTGTTCAACAATCCGGTGGTAGGAACTCGCGAACAATTTAACAAAAAGGAAAAATAAAATTATGTTGCACCACCTTTGTGGATTTCTAATTTTTCCAACATATGGAATTGAAAAATTCATCACCTATTTATAATATAAGGGGTGGCCGATTTTTGCCCTAGGAATAAGATGGAAAAATCTTTTTCTTGCTCTCCAAGAAATCTTGAATATATCAAATATATTCTTTTCTCCATATTTAAAATATTCCACAAAAATCCCAACTCCCTATATTAAGGGATTTTCAAAAATATCTCATTAAATAGGGAAGAAATTGGATCTTTGACTTTTCTTGAATTTATGGGATAATCTTGTATTCCAAGAATATATATTCCATAAAACCTTTCCAAGAAAATCAAGAAAATATTTTCTCTTTCTTCCTTCAATGTTTTTCGAAAATTATGAAAAAATTAGCAACAATAATTTATTTTATTTTAAACACCTTTTACAGTTATTGGACATTATTTTTGGGCTACTTGAGGGGCATTTAGGAGAATTAAGATTGGACCTTCTAATGGAATTTGAATATCTAATATTGAGCCACAATATTATTCAAGTCCATAAATATTAATTAACCCACTACATAATTAATATTGCACTATCCATCTTAACCCATATTACTATTAATATGGCTCCCGGTTATTATTTCCCATGTTTAAAATTATCTAGCCCATTAATTAAATCAAGCCACTGAAATAGCTTTCCATTAATTAATATCTTTTGTCCTTGGTCAAGGAACGGTTCAACATTATTATCCATACCGGAAACTAATTCCACTTGCAAGATTTGGTATGATAAATCTTATGAACCTCCCAAGGGGGCAAATCGAACAAGCGTACTTGCACACGATTCTTCATATTAAATCTTAGCAATCGCATGTGACCAATAATATTGCCCAAGATATAAAGTATTGAATCTCATTGATTCTCTACCCGTCATAAGTCAAAGCAATAATTACTAACCACACACGATCCTAAGGGACGAAGATTAAGAAATAACAAACCACTGAGGTCTAATTCTTCCTAATTCAGTGCTGAAGAATTTATCCTCCCGTAGGTCCTATTCAGTGCATTAATCATGCACTAGTGTAATCTCTTGGTCAATACAAGTCAATCTGAGCCTTACACTTCAACCTTTCACGATGGATTGTTCATTTCCATCTAGGTCGTGAACAACGTACTTTTAGTTACAAGGGACTTCTAATTTAATCTTCTGTGATCTGGTATAACTAAATTAACTACAATGTAACACGTACTATTTATTGAACAGTTATGCAGTAAATATATGTAACATTCAATGATATTTAAAACATTAGTGATAAATAATTTATTTCAGTAAATAAGAAAGAAATTCAGTTTGGTTATACAAAGTAAAAGCATATTTTCTAGTATAACTCCAACACATTGTAGTACCCATTGACAAAGTAAGGGTCAAAGGATTTTTTGAATTCCGCTTGAACACTATTTTCAATGACATCGATCGTTTTGCACTCCTCCTTCTCAAATGTATGTTTCTTACTTTTGTAGGAGTAAAAACGAGCTCCTCATCATCGAGCTTCAAAGTCACCTTGCCCGTATACATGTCCACCACCGCCCTTGCGGTAGCTAGAAATGGTCTACCCAAGATCAAAGGAATTTCAACGTCCTCTTCCATCTCTAGCACCACAAAATCCGCCGAAAACACAAATTTATCAATTTTTACGAGCACGTCTTCCCCAATACCATCCGGGTAGGTGATAGAACGATCCGCCAATTGTAATGGCATGGACATTGGTTGGAGCTCACCTATTGTCAAACTATCGTAAATAGACCTTGGCATAAGATTGATGCTCGCCCCAACGTGACATAAAGCATGTTGGGGAATAAGTTGCACAGATCTATTCGGGGTGAATATTTAAATACAAATTTAATTCTTTAATTATTACTAGCATGAATTAATCCTATATTAATTCAAATAATAATCAAACAACATATCATGCATATAATAATTCACGTAAAATCTACGCATGCGGAATTCTACGAGTTTACTTGAACGTACCTCTTGGGATGGCAACGGTATGGCTGAATAGACTAACCGTAAGAACTTCCCAAGTATTCCCTTAGTCCTCGTTCGACTATCCGGTGGAAGGATTCTTGTGAACGATTTAACAAAAGGAAAATAAATTATGTTGCACCACCTTTGTGGATTTACTAATTTTTCCAGCACATGGAATTGTACTTGGGAATGAAAGAATCATCCCCTATTTATAGAGTCTAAAGTGGACGAAATCTTTGTGATAAAACAATGTGGGAAAATATTTTCTTGATCTCCAAGAAATCTTGAATATATCTCCTATATTCTTTTTCCCATAATTATAATATTCCACAAAAATCCACCTACTCCTATTTGCTATGGATTTCGAAAATAATGTGGTTCAAGATTCCAAGATTTGGATCTTCTTGAATTTATGAGATATTCTTGTATTTCAAGAAATACATATCTTCCATAATATTTTTTCAAGAAAATCAAGAAAATCTTTCCTTGCCCTTTATTTTCTAATATTTTCGAAAAACTTAATATAGATGACCAAGTGGGAGATTTCTTGAATTTAATGAGATAATCTTGTATTCCAAGAATACATATCTTCATTTCATAACAAAATTCAAAGAAAATCTTTCTCCCAACTTATCTATATATTTCGAAATTTTCATGGAAAAATAAGCAACAATATTTATTTTATTTTAATCACCGTTTCAGTTAATGGACTATATGTTGGGCTACTTAGGGGGCCTTTAGGAGAATTAAGATTGGACCTTCTAATGGACCTTGAATATCTAATATTGAGTCACAATATAATTCAAGCTCATAAATATTAATTAATCCCACTACATAATTAATATTGCACTATCCATCTTAACCCATATTACAGTCAATATGGCTCCCGGTCATTATTTCCCGTGTTTAAGATTATCTAGCCCATTAATCAATTCAAGCCACTGAAATAACTTTCCGTTAATTAATATCTTTTATCCTTGGTTAAGGAATGGTTCAACATTATTATCCATACCGGAAACTAATTCCACTTGCAAGATTTGGTATGATAAAGCTTATGAACCTCCCAAGGGGGCAAATCGAACAAGCGTACTTGCACACGATTCTGCGTATTAAATCTTAGCAATCACATGTGACTAATAATATTGCCCAAGATAAAAAGTATTGAATCTCATTGATTCGCTACCCATGATAAGTCAAAGCAATAATTACCAATCCCACGTGATCCTATTTAAGGGACAAAGATTAAGAAATAATGAACCACTGAGGTCTAATTCTTCCTTGTTCAGTTATGAAGAATTTATCCTCCTGTAGGTCCTATTCAGTGCATCAGCCATGCACTAGTGTAATCTCTTGGTCAAGACAAGTCAATCTGAGCCTTACACTTCAACCTTTCACGATGGGTTGTTCATTTCCATCTAGGTCGTGAATAGCGTACTTTTAGTTACAAGGGACTGTTAATTTAATCTTCTGTGATCTGGTATCACTAAATTAACTACAATGTAACACGTACGACTTATTGAACAGTTATGCAGTAAATATATGTAACATTCAATAATATTTAAAGCATCAGTGATAAACAATTTATTTAAGTAAATAAGTCTGAAAATTCAGTTTCGATTATACAAAGTAAAAAGCATACTTTCCAGTATAATCCCAACAATCTACCACTTATACTCAAAGTCTGCTTTTAAGTATACTACAACATGTCTCGTGTAGTCCGTGACATCTAATGTCACCTACACGAACCTAATAATTTCTCCCACTTATACTCAAAGCAGATAAGGCAAATGGTCTTGACACCATTCCTTCCACATGTCTCTCGAATGTATTCAGAGGCAGACTCTTTGTGAATGGATCTGCTAGGTTGTCCTCAGACGCTATCTTTGCCACATCTATATCTCCTCTCTTAACGATGTCTCGTATAAGATGGTATTTCCTTTCTATATGTTTGCTGGCTTTGTGGGCTCTTGGTTCCCTTGAATTTGCAACTGCTCCGGCATTGTCACAATAAACAGTGAATCTGCTGGGCAAATTCGGAACCACATCTAAGTCCACTAGGAAGTGCTTGAGCCAAACCGCTTCTTTCGCTGCCTCGCTAGCAGCTACATATTTGGCTTCCATGGTAGAATCTGCGACGATTTAACGCTGACGCTTCTCCATGTCACGGCTCCTCCCCCATGCAAAACACACTACCGGAGGTAGATTTTCTGGAGTCTATGTCTGATTGGAAATCCGAGTCCGTGTAGCCGGTGGCGATTGGACTATCTGACTGATAAACCAACATTCTATCCCGAGTTCTTTTTTTTACTTCTTGGAATGTTTTTAATCGCCATTCAATGCTCTTTCCCGGTTTACTTTGATATCTTGCCACTATGCCTACGACCAGCGGATATCCGGGTCTCAGACACAAAGATTGCATACATAAGGCTTTCGACAGCCGAAGCATAAGGAATACCTTTCATGTCATCTATCTCCTTTTGCGTCTTAGGGGACATTTTCTTGGATAGATGGATTCTATGCCTGAAAGGTACGAATCCTTTCTTGGAATCTTGCATGCTAAAGCGCTTCAAGACAATGTCTATGTATGAAGCTTGCGATAACCCGATCATCATTTTCTTGCGATCTCGAGTGATCTTGATCCCAAGGATGTGTCCGGCTTCCCCTAAGTCTTTCATATCAAACTGTTTTGAAAGCCATGCCCTTACGTCTGATAACACCTTCACATCGTTCTCGATGATTAGAATGTCATCTACGTATAGTACTAAGAATACCAATGCAGTTCCGACACGCTTTTTATACACACAACTTTCAAACTCGTTTTGATCAAACCCATAAGACTTTATAACATGATCAAAGCATTGGTTCCAAGCTCTGGATGCCTGTTTGAGTCCATAAATGGACCTCTTGAGCTTACAAACTAGGTGTTCTTGGCCTGTTTCAATGAAACCTTGAGGTTGTTGCATATAGATCTCTTCATCAAGACTTCCGTTAACGAAAGCTATCTTGACATCCATTTACCAGATTTCAAAGTCGAAATGCGCCGCAATCGATAAGAGAATACGGATGAACTTAAGCATGGCTACGGGCGAAAAATTTTCCTCATAATCGATCCCTTCTTTCTGAGTATAACCTTTCGCCACTAGTCTTGCTTTAAAGGTTTCAACCTTCCCGTCCGGTCCTCTTTTCCTCTTATATACCCACTTGCATCCAATGGGTTTGACCCCATTAAGTGGTTGACTAGCTCCCACACTCTATTATGAAACATATAACCCATTTTGGCTTTCATTGTTGTTTGCCAAGAATCTGCATCCTTATCTTGGAGTGCCTCGTCATATGTCCATGGGTCTGATTCGTCTTGTCCGGGAATCAAGTCCGAGGACTCTCCTATTCCCATGAATCTCTCGGGCTGTCTAACAACCCTCCTACTACGACGAGGGCGTATCGTTTGGTATATCATCTAGTACAGTTGGCACTGAGGTTTGCCCTCTAAGCTCATCTAAGGTAATCTCACTTCTGGGTTTTCTTTGGTTCATATAGTCTTCTTCCAAAAATCTAAAGTGGGTGCTAATGACCACCTTTTGATATTCGGGACCATAGAACATACACCCTTTTGTTCCCTCTGGGTATCCTACAAACAGCCTTAATTCTGATCGAGGATCCAATTTACCGGCTTCCTTGTCCAACACGTAGGCCGGACACCCCCAAATTCTCATGTGTCTCATACAAGGCTTGCGCCCGGTCCACAATTCTTTGGGAGTTTTGGGAACCGATTTGGATGGCACCAAGTTCAGAATGTAAGCCGCTGTTTCCAAGGCATGACCCCAGAACGACTTGGGAAGATCCGCATAACTCATCATTGATCTAACCATTTCCAAAAGAGTTATGTTTTTAGCTCTGCAACCCCGTTTTGTTGAGGGTTCGGGTGCGATGGTCGATACAATCCCTTCATCAGATAAGTAGTTCAAAAACTCATCCCTGAGGTATTCGCCTCCACGATCAGATCGTAGAGACTTGATACATTTTTCCCTATGATTCTCTCTGCTGAGCCTTAAATTCTTTGAATTTCTCAAAGGTCTCAGTTTATGCTTCATAAGGAAAATGTAACCGCATTCTTGAGTAATCATCAATAAAAGTGACAAAATACTCATAATCTCCTCTTGCTTTGGTTGACATTGGACCACATACATCATGTGAACGATCTCTAACAACTTCTTTGGCCCTATTCCCTTGGCTCCAAATGCCCTCTTGGTCATTTTTACCCTCCAAACATGATTCGCGGGTTGGAAATGGTTCAACTTGGAGAAGTTCCAAGGAACCGCCTTTCACCAACCTTTGGATCCTCTTTGGATTTATATGACCTAATCTTAGATGCCAAAGAAGTGTCTCGCTCACGTCGATGAACGTTTTTCTTTTCTCGAAAATAGTTGATGGGTTATAGGATGCATTTAATTGAGTGGTGTGCACGATTAATTGTATAGAGATTATTTGCCAACGTTCCATGACGAGATAAATTTGTCAAAAAGAGAAATGGTAACAAATTTATTAAAAAGTAACCGAATATCCATCATGAAAAAGTTTAGAAACCGAAATCAAATTCTTTCTAAAACTCGAACGTAAAAACATCTCTTAGAATTAAAACTATGTCTTCAAAAGACAGGTGCACTTCTCCCACTGCTTCAGCTGCTACTCTCGTAGTATCGCCCAGTGTGATGAGGATCTCACTTCCACTTAGTTGTCGGGTCCGCTTGAACCCCTGTAATGTGAAACAAACATGATCGAGTGGATCCCAGATCCACCACCCATAAATGGGAGGCATACGCCGCTAAACAAGTTTCAACAACTAGTGAGTGAGGATTACCTTTCTTTCCTTTCCTTTTGGGATTGGAACAGTGACCTCCAATGTCCTTTCTCCCCCAAGAATTAAAACATATTCCTTTTGGTCCTTTCTTGACACCCAACCGCTTAACCGTCTTTTTCTCACTTTTCTTAGTGATGAGTTTTGCTTTGGTTCGACCACTTTCCTTTTCTTGAGACTTGCCTTCCACTGGCCTAGATCTCGAGAAAAGACTTTTGGTCACCAATGCTTCGTCTTTCTTTCCTAAATGCTTCTCCACTTTCTCCAAGGCTTCTTGTAGATTATCCATAGTAAACATGTGATCACTCATCACAAAACCACATAAAATCCATCATCGGCTCCTTGGCGAGTAAGCAAATGTAAATTCGATTTGGGCCTCATCACAATACTTAGTTTCGAGATAAGCCGGTTTTAGAAAATGGTGTTTGACTCGAGAACATGCTCCCTTACAGCTCCTCCTCTGCCATTTTCAAATTTAAACCACGTCGTCATTTTTAAACTGATCGATCATGCGGTCTTTTGTTAAAAACATTTCTTCAAGACTTTGCATAATTTTCTCAGTGGACTCAACACCTTCATGAATGTGTTTCAAATCATCAGACAGTGAAGTCAAGATTACACGTTTCATGGGTTCATTGGCCTGCTCCCAAATATTATACTCATGTCTTTCCGTCGGTGGTGATTCATCAAGAGTTTACTTCTACGTGGCTTGGGTACATCAAGAATCCAATAATGTTTTTGTGCAGGTAAGACAAAGCTCATATTTCGTTTCCAAATATTATAGTTTTCTCCAGTTAATTGGTGTTCTTTGAGTGTATATAACGGTGGATTAAAAGGTTGCGACATGATGAACTGAAATAAATAATAACATGTATAAGCACAAATATATCACAAGGTTCGATCACATGCATCATATTAAAATCTCAAAAAAAATATGAACATGTATCAGCCAACATCTCAAAACAGTTTAAATAAGCCACGTGGGGTGGGTCATTATTTAAACACATTCAAGCAGGTTACAAACAAGAACAGTTACAAACCTTTAATATCCAGATTAATAGTTAGCTCCCACTTGACCAATATAAAATTGACAGGGACTTCGAGGAAGTATATGCATATCAATTTTATACCTAAGTAATAACCATGATTAAATACAGGATTATTATTTCGCTTTGAACGAGCCTCGTGGGGAGGGTCATCGTCGCCACTAGTAATAACCCACAATCATCCGTTTAGAATTCATTCATGTGAAAGCTATCTTTTGACCGTCCCGTGGGGGGAATTTCTCCAAAAGAATTCACAAATAAATAAATCATGGAGGTCAAAATTAATTCAATTTTATTATCCGGAATAAAATTGTCAATTAATTATTTAAACATACTTAGTAATTTTGAAGGTGAGATTTTTCATTTGGGCAATACTCATGCAAACACATTTAAACAAATTAAATAAAGCATAAGATAGCACAAATAAATCAAGCAAAACAGAAAAATAAACATATTGGGCACAAATTATCTAATTGTCATGGTTTGATTTTTCTTGGCTTGATCTTGAAGAAACACCGTCTCGAATTTCTCCCACTCGATCGTCTCGAAAAAAAAAAAAAAAAAAAAAACGCATTGCCCGCGGCTCGCGGCCGGGATGACGCCCGCATTCGGTGGCGTCATAGCCATTCGGCCTCGGCCTTCTTCAGCGGCTAGTTTCCTCAGCGGCCTCGGCGGGCTTCATGCGATTCTCGGCGGCTCGGCTTGGCCGCGCGCGCCTTCAGCGCTTCGCCAGGCGAAGCCGTGATTCCGCTCCGCGTGGTTCTCGGCTCCGCGCATGTCCCCCGCATGCGCTGTCGTCCAGCCGCCGCTGCGCCCCGCTCCTAATCCGGTCCGCGTCTCTACAGCGCGCTACCCGTCCGTATCCATCCTCCTCATTCTTCGGCCATCTCACTGCTTCGCCGGTGCCGTTGCCGGTGCTGCGTGCTACAGCGTCGCGTCGCGTGCATGCCTCCCTTGGCACGTTTCGCGCGACGCACGCCGCCTACGCCCGGTTCTAGATTTCGTCCTTTAATTCTTCGTCTCCGTCCTCGTTTTCGATCCGGTTATAATTTATTTATAAAAAAATAAATAAACCTAGATCTAGACTAGTCTATTACATTGATCAAATCAAACAAATTCTAATCTACACGTGGATTTTCTCACGAGGTAAAACGAATACGAATGAATCGAATTAAAAACCACAGTTTATATGCATGCATAAACAAACACATTAAATTCCATGACAATTGGATACCTGCAAAATAGATCTAGCAATTCTACTATTCAATTTCAAATTTAATGCCAACGAATCAAATTACAATTTAAAAAGTTAAGAGCCCGAAACCGTGGCTCTGATACCAGTTGTTGGGGAATAAGTTGCACAGATCTATTCGGGGTGAATATTTAAATACAAATTTAATTCTTTAATTATTACTAGCATGAATTAATCCTATATTAATTCAAATAATAATCCAACAACATATCATGTATATAATAATTCACGTAAAACCTCACGATGAATTCTACGAGTTTACGTGAACGTACCTCTTGGGATGACAACGGTATGGCTGAATAGACTAACCGTAAGGACTTCCCAAGTATTCCCTTAGTCCTCGTTCGACTATCCGGTGGAAGGATTCTTGTGAACGATTTAACAAAAGGAAAATAAATTATGTTGCACCACCTTAGTGGATTTACTAATTTTTCCAGCACATGGAATTGTACTTGGGAATGAAAGAATCATCCCCTATTTATAGAGTCTAAAGTGGACGAAATCTTTGTGATAAAACAATGTGGGAAAATCTTTTCTTGATCTCCAAGAAATCTTGAATATATCTCCTATATTCTTTTTTCCATAATTATAATATTCCACAAAAATCCACCTACTCTATTTGCTATGGATTTCAAAAATAATGTGGTTCAAGATTCCAAGATTTGGATCTTCTTGAATTTATGAGATATTCTTGTATTTCAAGAAATACATATCTTCCATAATATCTTTTCAAGAAAATCAAGAAAATCTTTCCTTGCCCTTTATTTTCTAATATTTTCGAAAAACTTAATATAGATGACCAAGTGGGAGATTTCTTGAATTTAATGAGATAATCTTGTATTCCAAGAATACATATCTTCTTTCCATAACAAAATTCAAAGAAAATCTTTCTCCCAACTTATCTATATATTACGAAATTTTCATGGAAAAATAAGTAACAATATTTATTTTATTTTAATCACTTTTTCAGTTAATGGACTATATGTTGGGCTACTTAGGGGGACTTTAGGAGAATTAAGATTGGACCTTCTAATGGACCTTGAATATCTAATATTGAGCCACAATATAATTCAAGTCCATAAATATTAATTAATCCCATTACATAATTAATATTGCACTATCCATCTTAACCCATATTACAGTCAATATGGCTCCCGGTCATTATTTCCCGTGTTTAAGATTATCTAGCCCATTAATCAATTCAAGCCACTGAAATAGCTTTCCGTTAATTAATATCTTTTATCCTTGGTCAAGGAACGGTTCAACATTATTATCCATACCGGAAACTAATTCCACTTGCAAGATTTGGTATGATAAAGCTTATGAACCTCCCAAGGGGGCAAATCGAACAAGCGTACTTGCACACGATTCTTCGTATTAAATCTTAGCAATCACATGTGACTAATAATATTGGCCAAGACAAAAAGTATTGAATCTCATTGATTCGCTACCCATGATAAGTCAAAGCAATAATTACCAATCCCACGTGATCCTATTTAAGGGACAAAGATTAAGAAATAACGAACCACTGGGGTCTAATTCTTCCTTGTTCAGTTATGAAGAATTTATCCTCCTGTAGGTCCTATTCAGTGCATCAGTCATGCACTAGTGTAATCTCTTGGTCAAGACAAGTCAATCTGAGCCTTACACTTCAACCTTTCACGATGGGTTGTTCATTTCCATCTAGGTCGTGAATAGCGTACTTTTAGTTACAGGGGACTGTTAATTTAATCTTCTGTGATCTGGTATCACTAAATTAACTACAATGTAACACGTACGACTTATTGAACAGTTATGCAGTAAATATATGTAACATTCAATAATATTTAAAGCATCAGTGATAAACAATTTATTTCAGTAAATAAGTCTGAAAATTCAGTTTCAATTATAAAAAGTAAAAAGCATACTTTCCAGTATAATCCCAACAAAGCATTCCTCTTCTCCGTGTTGCTTAGCTCACACAACAAAGTGATGCTCCCGGGATCTTTGACTTTCTTTGGGAGGTTCCTTTGTAGTAGAGCACTACACTCACTTGCTAGGCTTATCATCTCACCACCTTCAACTTTCCATCTCTTTGTGATCAACTCTTTAAGAAACTTTGCATAAGATGGCATTTATCGATTGCCTCCAAGAAAGGCACGTTCAAGGTCACTTTCTTAAAAAATTTCAAGAATTTTTCAAAACTTATCATCAAGCTTCTTCTTCATGAAACGTTGAGGAAAAGGTGGTGGAATGGGGGTTTTAGGAATTTCCCATCCATCACACTCAACCTTCTCATTTTTCTCTTTTAACTCCTTAGCCTTCTTCCATTTCGGAACTCTCTTCTCCTCAACACCTTCCTTCTCAACACAAGTATCCTTAACAACAATCTCCTCCTCCCTATCTTTCTTTTCTCCCTCCTTTTCCACCTCATCATCTTCCAAAGGCATGCTCGGCCCATCATACCTCGTACCACTCCTCAATTCAACGGCCTTACAATGTTCTCTAGGATTCACCTCCGTCGTGGAGGGGAACTTCCCTTTATCCTTTCCTTGGCTTGAGGATGCCACTTGCCCTAGTTGGAATTCCAAGTTCTTCAATTGGCTCAAGAGAGATGTAATATCATTTGGAATATTTTTAAGGTTCTTCAAGTCTTCTTCAATCTTATCAAACCGTTGATTCGACTTTTGTGTTTGTTGGTTTTAAAGATTGATGAAGGTTGCTAGACTATCTTCCAAAGTAGGTCTTGCATCATTGTTTGGGGCACGGGCTCCGGGATCAAATTCCGGTGGTAGAGTTAGGGCGGCTTTTGGGTTTGAGTATGAAAAGTTTTCGTGCTTTTGGAGGTTTTGGTTGTAGGAGTTATTGTGTGGGAAGGCTTGGGTGTTTTGGTTTTGGTTTTGACCTTGGTTTTGGCTAGATGGTTGGTTTTGGTTGTTTTGGCCTTGGAAGTTTGATGATGGATTGTTTTGGTTTGAGAAGTTTTGAGAATGGTTGTTTTGGTAATGGTTTTGGTAATTTGAGGATTGGTTTTAGAAGTTTTGGTTGGGATTTTGGTAGTTTGAAGGTTGGTTTTGGATGTTTTGGTTGGGGTTTTGGTAGTAGTTCCCTTGGAATTGTTGATTCCCTTGGTAGTTTCCTTGATAGTTGCCCCTTTCCATGTAATTGGCTCCCTCAACTTGATTGATATTCAATGGCATCTCCATGTTCCCTCCCAATATTCCTCTCCTTTGGCTTTCCGCTAACGAATCAACTTGTTCATTAAAACTCTCATAGCTTCCGCCATTGCGTTGTTTGGATCACTATCAACTTGGGCAAATCTTTTGAACATCGGACGGCCAAGTGAAGGTGTTGTTAGCAATCCGATCAATCAATGTTAACCCTTCCTTACCGGTCTTGTCAAAAATCGATCAACGCGATGATGAATCAATGAACATCCTTGCCTCATCGCTCAAACCATAGTAGAAATAACTCACTACTTGATCGTTGAAGAAATTGTGTTGTGGGTACCTCCTTAACATGGAGTTGTATCTCTCCAAAGCTTCGTATAAGTTTTCACCACCCCTTTGTTGAAATTGGGCGATCTCCTTCTTGCATTGAAGTGTCATTGCGGATGGAAAGAACTTCATCAAGAACTTTTGGCATAACACGTCCCACGAGCCAAGACTATCGGCTGGTATGGAAACAATCCAATCTTTGGCCTTGTCCCTGAAGGTGAAGGTGAAAGTTCGGGTTCTCCAAGCATCATTCGTGACCCCATTGATCTTTACCGTATCCGCATACTCCAAAAATTGAGTTATGTGCCTATTCAGATCCTCATTCTTCCCTCCACCAAATAGTTGTTTTTGGAGCATTTGAATGGGGGCTGGCTTGATTTCAAAGTTGTTAACCGCTATCGCCGGACGGGCTATGCCATCATAGTACCTTTGCACTTGTGGGTTGAAATATTCCCACATCGGGCGATCTCCGTTTTCACCCCTTTCTATATTCATTTGGTTATTTTGATTTTCTCCCATTGCCTTTTGTTGGGCTAATTTTCGATTCCGGTCCCGATTTCTTCTCCTAGTCGTGGCTTTAATCTCAAGATCAATGGGAATTGGTTCAATCCCACTTGCTCTTGTGATCATACACACCTAGAGGATCAACAAACACCATAAATCTCCAAGCCAACTATTAGCAATGTTAGTCACTAAAAGAAAAAGACACTAGTAATCACGTTCAACGAACAACTAGTTATACTCAACATAACCTAGTCCCCGACAATGGCGCCAAAAACTTGACACATGTTTACCACACCTACTTCCCAAGTGACGGAAGCTGACGTTGTGTGCCCGGTTAAATATGAATCCACGGGACTAGGATGTGGAATATAACCCAGTTGCTATGTGTCATCACATGATTATAGTGTGAAACATGTTTTGGTTTTCCAATTAAAGCAAAATTAACAACGAGACAATAAGATAAAAATAAGAGAAATCAACAAGCACCTAAGAAAATAATAAGGCAACAAACTAATTTATTTCAAATGAGTGAGAGGTGTTCGGGTGTTTTTCCTTGTGAGATGATTATCAAAAGATTAATTATGGAGTTTGCCTCTATTTCCGATTATACCCTAAGAGCGATCACTAGACAATTACCATTCCCGTACTTGATAAGCCTATGGTCCGATATCATTTTAAATCTTAGGATCAGGAGGAGGATCTCCCCTTTCTAACCCGGGTAATTGCGCGGATATGGTCCTCTAATTAACTAACTACTCCGTCCCCGTGTTTTTTCACTTGTATACTAAGTTCAATTCTCCTATATGCTCTTCACTTTCCACTCTAGGTGTTAACTAAAGTAGTCAATGTAAATTAGAGGGGTTCTTATGTTTCTATCCAACTCTCATTGCAATAGAGCATAATTAACTCAAATTCAGATGATTAAACTAATACCAACATATCTTATCTCGTCTATCCAACTCTCGTTGCAACAAACAAGAATCAACACACAAGCTAATAGCAAAACCACCAAAATTGAATAAGGAAATACCCTTAATCTAAAGGATCACCATCAATAGAGATAAACAACCATAATCAAAGCAATTAACCAATCAACATCACAATTTCAAACACCCAAACACAAATAACCTTAGCCCATGGTGCACAAGGTAAAACTCATGGCTAAACAACAAGAATTCAAGGAACCCATAACAAAATTAACAAGTAAATTGCAATAAAAAGTAATAATCACCTTTTGGATGAAATTGTAGCACAAAAGCATAACAAAACTCACAAAACCTCTTTGAATCCTTGTTTGAAATGTAAATTAAGCTAGAACTAAGCTATTCTATGAGGATCTAAACTATCTAAGGAAGAAAAAATGAAAAACGAGCTAAAGTATTACTTGGAACTCTAAAAAGTATCACTTGCTTGCTTCCTTATCTCTCCCCCCAGCTGTTGAATGATGAAAAAACAAAGTTGGGCCTTTATATATGCTTTGGAATCCTCTGGCACGTGTCCCTAAGTCAGATTTGAGAAACTTAGAATTTTTATCGTGCTCGACCCGAGTAGAAGTGCTCGACCAAAGGGGGGTCGAGCACGGGCAAAATTGTGCCCGCGTTTTCACTTCTTCACGCTGCTCAACTCGAGCACTGTTGCTCGACCAAAATTTGGTCGAGCAACTCAAAACTCAGCCAAACTCATTGTATAACATTGTTGTGCTCGACCGAAATAGCCGAGCAATGTTGCTCGACTCATGCACCCTCAGAATTGGGTTTTTTTCCAAATCGCATTTCCTGTACCCCACTTTATACCCCTGCACGAGTCGAGCAATGCTGCTCAACTCAAGCAAACTCTTTTTTTCTCATTTTTTTTATAAAATCTTCGTTTTTAACCCAATTCCTACACAAATAAATCACACAAGCTTAGATGAACTTTTCTACCAAATCCAACAATATAATAGCCAAAATCATGCAAGAATCATCACTTCAAGCTAGGAAATAACACAAAATCTCAAGTAAAATCACCACTAATCATATATGAATCAAACTATATGCCTCCCCCTCTCTTTCTCACAAGAAATTTGTATTCACGGGAGCAAATGATCAATTCCATCATAAATTACGTTGAGAATTATGAAAAGTTGGAAACTCAGCAATCAGGGAGATAATTTTTTAATATTTTTTTTCACAAATAATCTCAATCACATATTATTGGATGGAGATGCATTTACGTGAGACCGTCTCAATTCCACACGATTCTATTTAAGGGACGGGGATTAAGAAATAATGACCCACTGAGGTCTAATTCTTCTATATTCAGTACTGAAGAATTTATCCTCCTGTAGGTCCTATTCAGAGCATCATAATGCACTAGTGCAATCTCTTGGTCAAGACAAGCCAATCTGAGCCTTACACTTCAACCTTTCATGATGGATTGCTCATTTCTATCTGGGTTGTGAATTCTGTACTTTTGGTTACAAGGGACTGTTAATTTAAAGCAGTGGGAGAAGTGCATCTATATTTTAGTGATAGAATTTTAGTTTTGAGAGATGTTCTTTACGTTCCAAGTTTTAGAAAGAATTTGATTTCAGTTTTTGCTATGATTTAATACGGAGAATCGTGTGCAAGTACATCTTGCTTGATTTGTCCCTTTGGTGGGTTCATAAGTTTTATCGTACCAAATCTTGCAAGTGGAATTTGTTTCTGGTATGGATAATAATGTTGAGCTGACCTTACTCCAAGGAAAAATATATTAATTAATATGAAGCTATTCAGTGGCTTAAATTAATTAATGGACTGAATAATCTTAAACACGGGAAATAATAATCGGGAGTCATATTAACAGTAATATGGGTTAATATGGATAGTGCAATATTAATTATGTACTGGGATTAATTAATATTTATGGGCTTGAATATTATTGTGGCTCAGTATTTATAATTCAAGGTCCATTGAAAGATCCAATCTTAATTTTCTGATGAGCTTAATTGATAAGATGTGGTTAGTTTAGAGTTTAATGGTTAATAGTGTTTGGTGCTTATTCTTTGTTGCACTATTTTTTCAAACTTTTAATTGCATAGCAATGAAAAAGTTTGGGGGGTGTGTTCGTTTTCACAAATTCAATGGCACCAATGCACCTATGCTTTATATTGTTGCTTGTGTCAATATGTGCTTAAAAGTTGAACAAATTATTCAATTAAATCATTTGGGTTGTTATTTGGATTGTTGAATTTGGTGTTGGATTGTGTTATTTCCCATGTGGTTTAGATTGGTGTATTTGTGTTAAGGATTTGACTATTTGTGATGATTGTTTGGATATTGATTGGTTGTGATTGAATGTTGGTACTTGTTTAAATTTTTGATGGACGATTCTTCTTTTCTTGAATTGTTGTTAAATTGTCTTGAGAAGGATTCATTCATGTGGTTGTTGAATTTGGTTGAGTGAAATTTGGAAAAGTGTACTCATTCATTGTTACCAAGCTTGTGAGCTTTTGAGCCTATTTCAATTGATCGTTTGAAATGATTGCATTTTTGTTCTTTGAGTGTGTCGTTTACACTTGTGAGTGCTAGAACTTGCCTTTGAACTTGTTTGAAACTTGACTTAGAAAGAATCATCTAAGAGGATAAGAGGCAATTTGTTGTTCTATGAAGTCACTTGGTCAAATATGATCCCTACCCAAAGAAAAACATTTCCTTAGTTAGCCCGTTTGAGCCCCATGTAATCCATTTTCTTGACAAGCTACATCATGTAACCAAAGTACCCATTGTTTCGTAAGCCCATTTGATCCTTGGTCAACTTGGGGAGCTTAAGTGAAGGTATCTAGGGAGAAATGAATGTGAAATAAAAGTGAGAGAAGGAGTACCACACTCTAGAATGGGAGGAATGATTGAAAAGAAAAGTGGGTAAAAAGAAAAGTTGCCTAGTGGTGAAAGATAGAATACAAAAAAGAAATGAAAATGAAAAATTCAAGAAAAATAGTTCTTTCCAAGGGTTTAATAATAAATTCAAAAAAAAGGAACAAAGTTTCCCAAAACCCTTGGAAAATAAAAGTGAGAGGTATTAAGCATGATAAGGATAGATGTTGGGTGTGGAAGAGAGTTCATTGAGAGGATCTTGAGAAAACATGAAGTTAAAGTTGTGAGTGTGAACATTTTTGAATTTCTAGTACCAATTCTTGAGCTCCACAAGTTCAATAATGTCACTTATCTCATACACACCCTACCCATCCAAAGTGCCCAACACTACAACATTGCTAAGACCTCTTTGATTAGATGATGATGCCTAAGTAGATGGTAGAGAATTGAGATCAAGGGCAAGCTTATGGTCGTTCATTCGTGTAGATTGACAATGGAGTGATGCATGACCCTATACACTTGAGGGATGAGAGAAACACTACCCGTGAGGATGATGAATGAGTGCAATTGACCGAGTTACACTTTGATCATGTTTGCTTCAAGTGATGAAGAGTTCGACTAGCAATGTAGTTCTTTGAGAGGGAAGTTGAATTGTCATGTCTTGAACTTTGACTTGGATCATGTTTTGTCTCAAGCAATCACCCTTTTAGTGTTCTCTTTCTTTGCTTGGGGACAAACAAATCTTTAAGTTTTGGGGGGTTGATTAGTGGTGATGAGTCAAGTCAAATATAGAACCATGTGAAAGAGCTTGAAGTGAGGTTCACAACTCAAAAAGAACCAAGTCAATCTGAGTTCAAGAGCTCAAGTTATGAAGAAAATGAGCCGAACAAGTGGAAAATTAATAAAATGGTCGTGCACGACCGAAGCTGCACAGGCTGAAGTTGCACGGCCTGGTGCTCGACTCGAGCAAACTTGCTCGAAATTTTTGGTCGAGCAGCCATTTTTATACAGTGAGTTCGGCAAATCCTTGAGCTGCTCGACCCAATTCTGATTGAGCACAACTGCTCGATTCGAGCAGCCCAAAATGTGAAAAATACGGGCAAGATTTTGCCCGTGCACGACCTCCCTTATGGTCGTGCAATTGTGCACGAGTCGAGCACGCCAAAATTGTTGAGTTTCTCAAATTTGACCTAGAGACACGTGCCAACTGACTCCAAAGGATATAAAGCTCCTAAGTTTGTTTTTTCATCATTCAGCAGCTAAAGGGAAAGATATGGGAGAGAGCAAGTGATACTTTTAAGAGCTGCAACTAATACTTTTTCATATTTTTGCATTTTGCTTCCATAGATAGCTGAGATAATCATAGAATAGTATAGTGTTAATTTCAGTTTTGAGCAAGAAACCAAGAAGTATTGATGGATTTTGTGTGGATTGGTGATTGAACTTCAATAATAAGGTGTTTCATTATTTCTATTGGTTGTTTGTTGCTTATTTTGATATGAGTTTCTTGTTTTCTTGCATATTAGCCATGGCTTTTGCTTGTAGCACCATGGGCTAAGGTTCCTTTGTGTTTTGGTGTTTTGAATTGGGTTGATGGTTGATTAGTTGCTTGTTAATGGTGGATTGTCTCTATTGATGGTTGTCTTTTGAATTATGGGTTGTTTAGTAATCAATTTAGGTGGGTTGGGCTATTAGCTTGTTCGGTTGTCTAGTTTATCACAATGAGAGTTGAGTAATTGTAGATAGACGGATAGGTATTGGTTTGATTCTCGGAACTAGTTTGAAGATGAATTCACATCCTGATTCTATACTACAAATTTGAGAGTTGGGGACCCTAGGATCGAAAGAGAATCCCGATCTTAGGTGTTTAATGAAACCTGAATCCTAGGCTCACATTGATTCAATAGTGATCGTTAGTAACTACAACCATCAACACCGAACACCTCTCAGAACATAAAACATTTTATTTTTATTATTTGCTCGCTAGTTTATAGTTTGTTATTTGTCTTGCTTAGAGTGATATCTATACTTTAAGTTTCCAACATGTTCAACACTATAATCATGCGGGAACATTGGGATGTACTCCACACCAAGGATATAAAATCGGGAGTAGTATACATGAGAGGTTAGTGTGGTAAAACACGTATCAATTTCTAAATTCGACGTTTTTCGTACTTTCGGGACTTTTTTTCATTATTATTTTGTTTTATATGTTAATCCACGTGGATGTTGGGTTATTTGTCAAGGCTTCGGTTTTGTTTTTTTTGTACATTTTCTAGTTAGATACTATGTTCAAGTTCCTTTGGGTATGTTTTGTTTTACTCACCCCATGAACTTAAAACTTTAAAAACCACGTTCCATTATAGTTTGAGATTTAAAATTAGACTTCAAAATCCTCTCCTATAAAGTAACCCTACACCCCTATTTTTCACAAAATTCAATACAATCACATCACTATTAATAATACTCTCAAATTTAATCGATTTTGAAAACACATATATTTTATATTCACCAAGTTCATCGAATTTACTCCTCTTATTATTTGTTTAAGATTTTTTTATTTTATAAGTTTAAAATAAAATTTCACATTATAACCCGGAAAAATTAGTTTGAGTAAGAAGTATTTTTTTTATTTTTTAAATTTAGAGACAATTAAATGTTTAAGAAACATGTAATGCATAAACGAACATATAATTGCATAAACGATTACGAATAATTGCATAAACGATTAAGAAAATAAACAACAAATAAATCTTCACATTGTTGTTTCAATGAGGCGACATATGACTTTGATATTTCTCAACTATGGTATCCATATATATATATATTAAAATCCAACGTTCATAGAATATAAATATTTTGCCACAGATACTAATCCAATTTCGATGAATTTGCTAGGAAAATTCTAACTCTAGATTTTATGGAGAGAATTTATGAACAAAAATAGAGAATTATGGATTCTCAAGAGCTCATATATATAGGAGAAATAGTATGAATTGCCTACAAATTTTTTTTAATTATATAGGACTTAAATCTTAAGCTAACCTTTTTAATTAAATTATTTTCAAATAAAATCTCCAATTTTTTTTGATAAATCTCTTAATTTTGATTTATTTCCTAAAATATTTTTATAAAAATTCTCTATGGATTTAATTCTCATTTATATAATAAATGTCAAATCTTTATAAGTATGATGATATAAATAATAGGTAATTTTAAAATTAATTTGAATCATTTATTTCCATATATATTAAATCCTACAATAATATTCCATATATTATTAATTGATAATTCTTGTTTAATTAAATCCATATTTAATTAAAAATTAATAATAATTAATTCCAAATTAATTCATTATTAATTAATTCTCCATAAATTAAATATTAAATTCAATTTTAACATTTAATCAACCAACTATAATTTTTTTTTTAAAAAAAATGTGAAACGGTTACTATTCATCGGAACTACTTGTTTACTATTCATCGTGTTTCTTGACCCATAGGCCTCTCAAATATATCGAACGATTAGTCAAAACTAATCTGGTCTTAATTGAACACTAGACAATAAATAAAAGGAACATTCTTGCATAAACGATATATTGCATAAACGATTAAGTAAACAACAAGAAATTGTAGAAAAATGTGCAACTACCACGTAATCCCTGCTCAAATTGTAACATGTGTTAATCAGGGATGATTTCCTCCTTTCATTCAACGAATACTCGATTAGTCTTGAACATGATGAAATCTTAAGTCTATTCAAATAAAATCTCTTAATCAATTTTTCTAAAAAATCACTAATTGATCACTTATGTCAAATCAATTTATTTCCCATAAAAATCCAAATAATATTCCATATATTATTATTGAATTTCGTCATTGGTCAATGACTTTGATCCAATTATGATGAGAAGATGAATTATTCTCTAAATCCACTTTTAACAGGAATGAATCCTTTTCTTGGCTCAACTACTTGTTGTGTGACCCATGAACCCAATCGAATTAGTCAAACTAACGGTCTTATATAGACAATAAATCTACATTCTCGATATATGAGGTGCGTTGATGGAAGGGTTGTAACATGTGTTATTGCGTTTCTCCTCATGGTCAAATTTCATCAAATAACCAATTTTTCTCAATCATGTTGATCACTTGTGTCACAATTGGCCACAAAGTCCAAGTTGACCTCAAGTCAAATGAGAAGATGAGTATTCTCTCTAAATCCACTTTGAGGAATGAATCCTTTTCTTCCCTACTAACTTCAGATGACAATCCAAGCCATATCTACCGAAGGGTGCACACATATAGTGGAACTACATCAAACGGTTTCTCCCATATGGGTATATCAACTACATCAAACGGTTTCTCAAGGGTATTTGTGGTATTTGTGCATCCATCATGAGATACCTAATATCTCGTAGTAAATGAGATCTTACTACACTTTCTAAGAGTATGATGCAAATCGCACACCAATCTCCATTGCATCATCAATATCCCATTCTTGATGATCCTCGATTGGGGCTATTTGAGAATCACACTTAAATCATCTGAGTTTTCACACACTCAATGACAGCGGTGACTCAAGGGAACACAGATAAGAACAAATACAAACAATCAAACATAATATTATAATAAGTGCAACGTCATATATTTAATATTAAATAAATAATAATATTAAATCAACACTGAATATTATCTAAGTATTATGTCCTTACCATGGATTGTCTCTAAGACACTAACGCTAACATGTTCATCGATATGTTTCTCAAATTTACTCCTGATTTCGAATTTACTGTTCATTGATATGTTTCTCGAATTTACTCCTACTGTTCATTGATCTGTTTCTTAAATTTACTCCTGATTTTGAATTTACTGTTCATTGACATGTTTCTCAGATTTACTCCTGATGGAATTTACTCTTGATTTGTTCCAGCTGTATATGAGTTGCTCGAAACTACTCTATTGCATTTTCTGTTTTCCTATTTTTTAAAATTTGTAATTATCTGAAATATACTCGAAACTACTCTATTACATTTTCTATTTTTTTTTAAATCTGAAATATACCTGTAACTACTCTATTGCATTTTCTGTTTTTTTAAATCTGTAATTATCTGAAATATACTCAAAACTATTCTATTGCATTTTCTGTTTTTTAAAATTGTAATTATCTGAAATATACCTTTACCTTCACCTGCCTCTATTTACCTAAGTGTAACTTGTTGTTTATGGTGTAGACATAGCTCCACCACCACTGTTTATGGTTGTAGCACCAGAGGAAGAAGAACTCAATCCCTCATCAAATCCACCTCATGATCCCTCCTTCAATGCCCCTAATCCTCTTGATACTCCTCTGCCTCCATCGCCTCCTAATCTTGTTCATCTTGTTGATCTTACAGATGATGGAACAGTTGATCTAACTCTAAGGTTAGGTCCTCCCAATCCACCTCATGATCCCTCCTTCAATGCCCCTAATTTAAAAAATTAATCTGAATCATCTACGTATATGTAATACTTTTATATTCTCGCTGATCATAGTATATGATTTGTAAATTTAATTTCTTCGATGAACAATATCTTGAAAACATCAAATGATTAACTACATATATTATCAATTGACTGATTGAGAAAGTCCTTAAAAAATTGAGCATATAAATGTAAAATTAATATTTTATCCAAAAAAAAAACACAAGACGAGTAGTCCTTAAGTTATTTAAAATGTACATCATATTAATTTAAGTAATATAGTTAAAAAAAATTGAGTTGTCTTGTTCATATATGAAATATAATGAAAGAGACTAATTTTGAGATGGACTCACACTTTGAAATTCCTACTATTAGCCCTACCAGCACTCCAACATATTCTGTATATATGCAAATAGGAAAAAAAAACATGAACAATATTAAGTATTAATCAATTAAATAAATAAATAAATAAAAATGCTGATGTGGACTGAGGGTGCAAATTGTGTGCTTATATACATACATACAGAGAGCAGAGTCACATAGCTCTATTCCCTTCCAAAATTCCCTCTAAATAACCATTTTTTTAAAAAAAAAATCACATCACTCAGCTATAACCATGGCATCTTCCTCTAGCACACACATCAAATCTGTGCTACAGCTCTTCGTTATTGGTGCAATTTTACAAATTTTTATTCCAATGCCTTCTTCCTCGAGCAGCCAAACCACTGTAGGTAGATTTCGCGCTTCTCAAAACCATATAATATTCAAAATCTAGTAATGCTTTACTATTTACATTCATGACTTAATTTTTTTTATGATTTGATGATTTACTGTTGTTCTCGAAATCTGATCCAATGTTCATTAGCTTTTCTATTTATCGATATCCTCTATTTATATTTCATGAGTTAATGTTTTTTTATGATTTGATGGTTTACTGTTATTCTCGAAATTCGATCTATCTATATGCTCTAATTGTAAATATGTTTGATGATTTATATTCAGTACTAGTACTTTTGTTTTTCTGTTTTTCAATATCTTAAATATCTAATTAGAGATGTAAATATGTTTTTGAATGATTTATTACCAATTACTTGAAATCCTATATTCATGAGATTTTCTCTACATATGTTAGATGAGTTATTACCAGTTAATCAAAATCCCATGTTCTCATTCTGTTTTTCAATATCTTAAATATGTAATTAGAGTTGTAAATATGTTTTTGATGATTTATTACCAATTACTTGAAATCCTATGTTCATGAGATTCTCTCTACATATGTTAGATGAATTATTACCAGTTAATCAAAATCATATGTTCCAAATTATCCTCTACTTCCACCACCTCCTAATCTTGTTCATCTTATTGATCTCAAAGATGATGACACAGTTGATCTAACTCTAAGGTTGGGCCCTCCCAATCCCCCAACAAATCCCTTCAATGTTGCCCCTAATCCTCCTTTGCCTCCATCACCTCCTAATCTTGTTCATCTTGTTGACCTTATAGATGATAACACAATTGATTCCCAATCCCCCAGAAAATCCACCTCGTGATCCCAATGTCTCAAATCATCCTCTGTCTCCACCACCTCCTAATTTTGTTCATCTTATCGATCTTATAGATGATGACACAGTTGATCTAACTCTAAGGTTGGTCCCTCCCAATCCTCCAGAAAATCCCACCTCGTGCCCAAATCATCCTCTGCCTCCACGTCCTCTAATTCTAATTTGCAAATATGTTTGATAACCATGCTCTATTGTTTATTTGATGATTTATTACCGGTGATGTTTTTTTTCCTTCTTGATATCAATGCTCTACTGTTTATGTTTGATGATTTATTACCGCTTTTCAATATCCTCTAATTCTGATCTGCAAATATGTTTGATATTCATGCTCTACTGTTTATGTTTGATGATTTTTTATTTATATCGATGCACAAGAGGAGCTTGAAAACAGTTTTTCCTAAGTCAAATTATATCGTACCACAAGTTGTTACCTAACAGGGCAAAAAATTGTATAAGAAAAACTATAAACAAAAGTCCACATTAATACTTTTCCAATTGGATTTCTAATCAATTGGTTATGAATCGCCTGATTTTGAATCAATTTTATATATTAATAAAAATATCTGATTGATAAATATGAAATATTTTTGAAATGTCGATAATCATTGATATATCGACAGAAATATCAGCGACACGTGTTTTACAACACCTACTCCCAAGTGAAGGAAGGTCGTTGCGTGCCCAGTTAAATTATCGATTAAAGGGACTCGAGAATATACAATAGCCTTGAAGCTATGTGTTGGCACGTAAGTATAGTGTGTAAATCATTTTTTTAACTTTTAATTAATTCTAGTTATCAACTGAGAAAATGAAATAAACTAGATGATTAACAAGTATTAAAAAACACAACTAAGTAGTAGCAAGTAACTTTATTTTCAAAGAGTGAGAAGTAGTGCGCGGGTCGCCCTGAACTTTTTCTGTTGTCCAGTGTTTGAGGTCGAAGATTGACCTTTTCGGTTTTAGGGTTAGGATTTAACGGCAGATGATTCGGCTTCCTGGGATTGAATTTTCTCACTTTCTCCAATTCTCTGAGGAATCTTTGAAGCAAAATCCTCTTATTCAGATTACTCCAGTGTTCAGGCGCTTTCTTCTCCGTTCTTCTCATAAACTTCTCGTCAGTCTCTCCGATCTTTCCACTTATACCATCATATGTTGTGATACTTTCTTCTTTTGGATTAGCTTCAACCTCTGCATTAAAAAAAATGTTCATAATCAATACTTATTATACAAGTGTATCATCTATATAAATAGTGCTTGTTTCTTACCTTTAATTTGATCCTTTTTTTATTATTTCTGGTTGTGATCCTCGTGGAGTGCTTTCACTCGACTGGTCATCAGATGTTTGGTCTTTAACTTCTAGAAGAAGAATCTTCTCAATCGCCTCTCGAACAAGCTTGATTGAAAATAATTTACGTGTTTCAATCTCTCGAGTTCTGAGTCATTATCTACTCCATTCACATCTGAATCAGGTATACCCCTGCGTGGAGCATCAAAATTTTCCTAATCAACTCTTCATTCCATTGCTTACCACTTTTGTTAACTAAAAATTTATGTGATATAAAATATTTTTAACAGTCAATTAATATCACTATTTTTATAAATTAATATAATAGAATTTCATATTGTAACAATAATTTATAAGAATAATAGTATCAATTCATAAATATAGTGATATTAGTTTTTGAGTATGATGATATAAATAATAGGGAATTTTAAAATTAATATATGTAATATTTTTTCTATTCTCGCTAATGTTATACATACAGACATGCATGAGCGTGAATATATGTATATATATAGGTACCAACCTAGCATTTGGTGTTTCAAAATTAAAACATTCCTTCGCGCGCCTTTTTTTTCCAATGTCGTCTTCTTCATCACACCTTTTCCCAACCAATAAAGGTATGTTTCTCAAATGCTACTAGATTCCTGTTCCTTGAATATCAATATACTGCAGCTTTCACTTGATTTGCACGATTTGCACTGTTGATTCGCTTTCCAAATTTACTGTTGATTTGCCAAATCAAATTTACTGTTGATTTTTTCGATCGGATTTACTGTTGATTTACTCGGTTAAATTTACTATTGATTTGCTCGGTCGAATTTACTGTTGATTTGCTTGGTCGAATTTACTATTGATTTACTCAATCGAATTTACTGTTGATTTCCTCGATCGAATTTACTGTTGATTTCCTCGATCGAATTTACTGTTGACTTTCTAGAATTTACTGTTCATTAGCTCGATTGAATTTACTGTTGCTTGGGTGAATTTAATGTTGACGTGCTCTGTCGAAATTGTTGTTGATTTACTGTTGATTTGCTCGATCGAATTTACTCCTGACTCTTTCTGAATTTACTGTTGCTTGGTCGAATTTACTGTTGACGATCGAATTTGTTGTTGATTTGCTTGATCGAATTTACTCCTGACTCTTTCTGGAATTAACTGTTGATTAGCTCGATTGAATTTACTATTGCTTGGTCGAATTTACTGTTGACGTGCTTTGTCGAATTTGTTGTTGATTTACTGTTGATTTGATCGATCGAATTTACACATGACTCTTTCTGGAATTTATTGTTGATTAGCTCGATTGAATTTACTGTTGACGTGCTCTGTCGAATTTACTGTTGATTTACAGTTGAAACAGGACCACCACCACCACTACTGCTGGATGTTGTACCAGAGGAAGAACTCGTCGCTAGTCCTTCATCAACTCCTAATCTTTCTCATCTTCTTGTTGACCATAGAGATGATGGAACTCTAACTTTGGGAGTCCCAAATCATCCTCTGCCTCCACCCCCAGAAAATCATCCCAATCCTCCTAATAATCCTCCATCAGCTCCCAATCCTCCATCAGTTCCTAATCTTTCTAATCTTCTTGTTGACCATAGAGATGATGTAACTCTAACATTGGGAGTCCCAAACCATCCTCTGCCTCTACCCCCAGAAAATCATCCCAATCCTCCTAATAATCCTCCATCAGGTCCTAATCCTCCATCAACTCCTAATCTTTCTCATCTTCTTGTTGACCATAGAGATGATGTAACTCTAACTTTTGGAGTCCCAAACATCCTCTGTCTCCACCCCCAGAAAATCATCCCAATCCTCCTAATAATCCTCAATCAGCTTTTAATCCTCCATCAGTTCCTAATCTTTCTCATCTTCTTGTTGACCATAGAGATGATGTAACTCTAAGTTTGGGAGTCCCAAATCATCCTCTGCCTCCACCCCCAGAAAATCATCCCAATCCTCCTAATAATCCTCCATCATTTCTCCTCAATCAGCTCATAATCCTCCATCAACTTCTAATCTTTCTCATCTTCTTGTTGACAATAGAGATGATGTAACTCTAACTTTGAGAGTCCCAAATCATCCTCTGTCTCCACCCCCAGAAATTCATCCCAATCCTCCTAATAATCCTCCATCAGTTCCTAATCTTTCTCATCTTCTTGTTGACCATAGAGATGATGTAACTCTAACTTTGGGAGTCCCAAATCATCATCCTTCTCCACCCCCAGAAAATCCACCTAATGACTATAGTCCACCTAATTCACCACCCCCAAATGCCTCGATACCCCACCCATACCACCCCCAAAGCTCCTCTGGGAGAAATAGATTTCTTTCTAAAAGCTTGTACGGAGACTATGTGGGTGGTCTAGGACCTGATGGAGGTGGTGGTGAGGAGCCACAAGATGATCATGATCCAGACTGGATTGGGACTGTTGATAAAGAGTCCTCCTCCTCTGAAGAAGGGACTGATGATGAAGAGTCCTCCTCTGAAGAAGAAGTATCAGTGAAATGAAGAAGTTTTAGTATCTCTGAAAAGGAAGAAATAAACAGAAACAGTAGTTTAGTTTTATAACAAACGCAACCAATGATATGATACTGGTGGTATGAAAATATTGCAGCCAGTGATATGATACTGGTGGTATGAAAATATTGGTGTGATGAATGGAGAAAAAATAATCTTTTTGTTTAACTAAAATTATTGGTGTAATGAATGGAGAAGAAAAAATCTTTTTTTTTTAACTGAAATATTGGTGTGATGAATGGAGAAGAGATAATTTTTTTGTTTAACCTTTTTGCAGTCTGCCTTGTGAAATTGTATTGACATTTGAAACTGATTTGTTACCTTTTTTTAATCCCTTTTTTATCACTAGGAATGAGAGCAAATTTTATTGGCCTTGTTGACATTTGGATCTATTCAGCTCTCGAACTTCTGAAGTGATAAATAATAAAATTGGTTAGCAAAACTTAATAATACAAAAAGAATAAAGAATTTTTGCAAGAAAAATATCAGCTTGTCTTAAACTCAAAGATCTAACCTTTGTTGTCTCAAAGATATAATCTCTGTCAGGTCCTGTAAGAATTAAATATCACAGAAGTGTAAACCTATGTTTGTGAGAGAAAAAAAAAAAAAAAAAAAAAAAAAGAGCTTTTTGAAAGAAATCAAGAAATCAAAAGGGGGACTTATCTTCTTGGATCTGGTTCGTCACAACTTCCGGTTCCAAAAAGAAAAGAGAACAAAAATTAAAATTTAGTTTGTGAGACAAAAAAAACATGTTGGAGAATTAATTGTCCGGATCTATTTGGGGTGAATATTTAAATACAAATTTAATTTTAATAATTATTACCAGCATGAATTAATCTTATATTAATTCAAATAATAACCCAACAACAAATCATGCATATAAACAAGCCACATAAATTCTACGCATGCGGAATTCCGAGGAGTTTACGTGAACTAACCTCTTGGAGTGACAACCGTTAAGAAGATGGATACCCCGTTCACAAGAACAAACCCCAAGAGCCTTCTCAAGTATTCACTCGTCCTTGTTCAATAATCTGGTGGTAGGATGCTCACGAACAATTTAACAAAAGGGAAAAAAAATTATGTTGCACCACCTTTGTGGATTTCTAATTTTTCCAACACATGGAATTGCATTGGGGATGAAAAATTCATCCCCTATTTATAACAAGGGTGGTGGCCGATTTTTGGGAGAGGAATAAGATGGAAAAATATTTTTCTTGAATCTTGAATATATCTCATATATTCTTTTCTCCATAATTAAAATATTCCACAAAAATCTCACCTCCTTATATTATGGAATTTTCGAAAAAAATAAGGAGTAAGGAATTCAAGATTTTATTTATGAGATATTCTTGTATTCCAAGAATACATATCTTCCATAATATATTTTCAAGAAAATCAAGAAAACCTTTCATTTCCTTATTTTATCCAAATTTTTGAAATTTACTTAATAAATAACCAAGTGGGAGATTTCTTGAATTCAATGAGATAATTTTATGTTCCAAGAATACTTGTCTTCATTCCAAAACAAAATTCAAAGAAAATTTTTCTCTCCTTTTATTTATTAATTTTGAAATTTTAGGAAAAAATTAGGCAACAATAATTTATTTTATTTTAAACACATTTTTCAGTTATTGGACTTTATCTTTAGGCTACTTGAGACCTTCCAATGACCTTGAATTATCAATATTGAGCCACAATATTATTCAGGCCCATAAATATTAATTAATCGCACTACATAATTAATATTGCACTATCCATCTTAACCCATATTACTGTTAACATGGCTCCCGATTATTATTTCCCGTGTTTAAGATTATCCAGTCCATTAATTAATCTAAGCCACTGAAATAGTTTCACATTAATTAATATATTTTTCCTTAGTTCAGGAACGACTCAACATTATTATCCATACCGAAAACTAATTTCACTTGCAAGATTTAGTTTTATAAAGCTTATGAGCCTCCCAAGGGAACAAATCAAGCAAGACGTACTTGCACACGATTCTCCGTATTAAATCTTAGCAATCGTCATGCAACTAATAATATTGCCCAAGATATAAAGTATTGAATCACATTGATTCTCTACCCATCATAAGTCAAAGCAATAATTACTAATTTCACATGATCTTATTTAAGGGACGGGGATTAAGAAATAACTAACCACTGAGGTCTAATTCTTCTATATTCAATACTGAAAAATTTATCCTCCTGTAGGTCCTATTTAGCGCATCATAATGCACTAGTGCAATCTCTTGGTCAAGACAAGTCAATCTGAGCCTTACACTTCAACCTTTCACGATGGATTGTTCATTTTCATCTGGGTTGTGAATTCTGTATTTTTGGTTACATGGGACTGTTAATTTAATCTTCTGTGATTTGGTATCAGTGTAGCACGTACTATTTATTGAACAATTATGCAGTAAATATATATAACATTCAATCATATTTAAGGCAACAGTGATAAATAATTTATTTAAGCAAATAAGACAGAAATTCAGTTTGGTTATACAAAGTAAAAGCATACTTTCCAGTATAACCCCAACAATCTCCCACGTATACTCAAAGTCTGCTTTTAAGTATACTACAGCACGTCTCGTGTTGTTCTACGTGACATCTAATGTCACCTACACGAACCTAATAGTATCTCTCCCACTTATACTCAAAGCAGACTGGCAATGCTCTTGACACCCATTCCTTCCACATGTCTCTCGAATGTATTCTGAGGCAGGCCCTTTGTGAATGAATCTGCTAGGTTGTCCTCTGACGCGATCTTTGCCACCTCTACATCTTCTCTGTAAACGATTTCTCGTATAAGATGGTATTTCCTTTCAATGTGTTTGCTGGCCTTGTGGGCTCTTGGTTCCCTTGAATTGCAACTGCTCCGGCATTATCACAGTAGACCGTGATGGTGCTGGGCAAATTCGGAACTACGTCCAAGTCCACTACGAATTTCTTGAGCCAAACCACTACCTTCGCTGCTTCACAAGCAGGTACATATTCGGCATCCATGGTAGAATCTGCGATGCATTTCTGCTTAACGCTTCTCCATGTCATGGCTCCTCCCCCCATGCAAAACACACTACCCGAGGTAAATTTTCTAGAATCTACTGTGTAACCGATGGGAATTAGACTGTCTGACTAATAAACCAACATTCTATCTCGAGTTCTCTTCAGATACTTCAGAATGTTTTTAATTGCAGTCCAATGTTCTTTCCCCGGGTTACTTTGATATCTTGCTACCATGCCAACGACAAAGCAGATATATGGCCTCGTGCACAGCATTGCATACATAAGGCTTCCGACAGCCGAAGCATAAGGAATGTCTTTCATGTCATCTATCTCCTTCTGTGTCTTAGGGCACTTGGATAGATGGATTCCATATCTGAAGGGTACAAAACCTTTCTTGGAATCTTGCATGTTGAATTGCTTCAAGACAGTATGTATGTATGAAGCTTGCAATAAGCCTATCATCATTTTCTTACGATCTCGAGTGATCTTGATCCCAAGGATGTGACCGGCTTCCCCTAAGTCCTTTATATCAAACTGTTTTGATATACATGCCCTTACATCTGACAACACTTTTACATCGTCTCCGATGAGCAGAATGTCGTCAACGTATAGTACTAAGAATACCAATGCAGTTCGACACGCTTTTTATACACACAACTCTTGTACTCATTTTGATCGAACCCGTAAGACTTTATAACTTGATCAAAACATTGGTTCCAAGCACGGGTTATTGTTCTTGTCCTTTTTCAACGAATCATTTGGGTTGTTGCATATAGATCTCTTCTTCAAGACTTCCGTTAAGAAAAGTTGTCTTGACATCCATTTGCTAGATCTCCAAATCGAGATATGCAGCTATCGACAAGAGAATACGGATGGACTTAAGCATGGCTACAGGCGAAAAAATTTCCTCATAATCGATCCCTTCTTTTTTAGTGTAACCTTTTGCCACAAGTCTAGCATTGAAGGTCTCATATTTATGCTTCATAAGGTAAATGTATCCATATCTTGAGTAATCATCGATAAAGGTAACGAAATACTCATAATCTCCTCTTGCTTTGATTGACATTGGACCACATACGTCAGTGTGAACGATCTCTAACACTTCTTTGGCTTTATTCCCCTTGGCTCCGAATGCCCTCATGGTTCAACCCGGAGTGACTCCAATGAACCATCTTGAACCAACCTTTGGATCCTTTTTAGATTAATATGACCTAGTCTCAGATGCCATAGAAGTGTTTTGTTCACATCTGCTGAACGTTTTCTTTTATTACTAGAAATAGTCGATGTGTTATATGATGCATTTCGTGAGTGGTGTGCACAGTTAATTGTGTAGAGATTATTCGACAACGTTTCATGACAGATAAACTCATTATTTTGAGCAATGGTAATAACTTTATTAAAAGTAACCGAAGAAAAAATAAATGGGCTTATGACAGTTATTTTAGTTTGGGCCAAAACTCAAAATAAACCTATATACACAGTAATCCATGGGAACCAAAAATAACCTTATTCACAAAATAACACACGAAATTAATTTCATTGATTTCAATGCAAGCAAGTAAACCGTATCAACATTACATCAAGCCACTTGATGCTAGTCCAACATGAAAATGTACTAGTCAACAAATTAATGGTGGAAATAGTCAATAGGTGCATGTCACGTTATCCTAAAGAAGAAGAAACTTTCTACATTTGCCTTATTAATTTAGCACGTATATTAATACTAATATGGTAAAATGACAAATATATATCATGTCTAGCTACTTTCTTAAGCTGTTAATCACATGGAGATGGAGTGCATCAACTTCGGGCGTGTGTGCAAAAAATTATAAATTATAAGTGATTATAGTTATTTAGAATTGTGTGTTAGAGTGTTTTTATTTTATTTTTATTTGATTAAATAAGCTCTCAAAAATTGAAAATGAGATTTTTTTTTTTTTGGTAGCTTGTGAGCATTTTTAAGTATTATTAACTTTTTTTGTAAACACTATCAACTGTTTTTTTTAATTTTTTTTTACAAACACTATCAACTTTTGCTATTAATCAATTTTATCATAATCATGCATTTTAATCACTTCTTCATAAGGATAATTTTTTGCAAATGCGCTATGACAATTGCGAGAGAAAATAAAAATTTATATGAGACAGTCTCATCGTAAAATGAATATAAACTATCATAAATCAACACTCGCTCTTTTTAAAATATTAATTATAAGGAAGAATAAAAATTTGTATGAAATAATTTTATATATAAAATAAATATGAATTAGCACGAATCAACATTCGTCCTTTCTAAAATATTAAAATATCATGCTCAAATTATATTTGTTTTTATCCCGATCTTCAATACAATAAAGCCTCGTTTGCATTATTGGATTAGGCCCAATTAACCACCTCAGTCCATGTGTAACAGACGTTTGGTTTGAAAGTCATGGGCCCGCGTGGAAAGGAAAGCCCGAGAATCTGGTCCGCCAAAATCACGCTGCCTTGAGTTTATTTGTCTGGGGGTGGTGAGTTAATTCTATCCAACTTAAATGTTGTTCTGCAAAAAGACTATAATGCCCTCGGTCTTCTCCATTATACCCTCAAACATTAGGGTTTGAGTATAAATACTCTACTTTGCCATTTTCGACAATTTTGATCTTCGTTCTTATCTGAGAAGGTAGAGTAGTCGCCGTCTTTAATCCCTTAACATCTTCATCACACACGAGAATTTATTTACGATAGTTTGTTTGTTGTTCTATCTTATGGTTGAATTTAATGGAGCGTTGTTTTATTTGTTGTTTTCAGCATCAATGTGGCTGGTTTGTAGACGTCGTCGAACGGAAACGAGCTGAGTTTGTGGCCTGCATGTAAAAGGTAAAGATCCGTATAATGTTTTCGCTATATTTGTACAAATGGGTTTAGTGAGACAGAATAGTTTTTTCACGAAATATGTAGGCTCGCATATACCGTTTAATTGATTTGGGTTTCTTGTAAAAGCCATTTGTTGTTGATTGAATCGATTTTTTTTATGACTGTGTGATTTTTGTAGATGTCTTTTTTGTGGTTTATTAACAATGAAAACTTATACATGTTGTTAATGATGCGTTTGATTTTAGTTTGGAGAAATTGAACTTGAATACAAATGGATGTTGTTGTTGAGATTGAGGCTACTTTTGCTACTGTAGCAGAACTGTTTACAGATATTCAAGTGTTTGTGTTATTAATGACATATGGGTATTTGCGTTTTCGGAACCGCCTTATGGGCAACCGTAGGGGTACTATACGGTATAGCATTAAGGAAAATCTCACGAGACAACTAGAAAACATGAACTTTTTGGTCAACTATAATGATGAAGTTTGTCATAATCACCTTCGAATGAATCGCGATTGTTTTAATCGCTTGTGCTACCTGTTACAAAATGTTGGTGGACTTTCATCTACACGTCATGTAACTGTGGGTGAACAAGTGGCCATAATGCTTACTGTTTTGTCCCACCACACAAAAAATCAAATTGTGAAAGGTAGTTTTAGACGTTCTAGATACACGATTAGTAAGCACTTCAATTCAGCTCTAAAAGCACTCCTTAAGTTGCCCTCCATTTTGCTTGTGACTCCTCAAGCTGTTCCCGAAGACTGAACGGATTATAGGTGGAAATATTTTAAGGTAAATAAGATAAATTTGTTTGACTTTAATTATGAATTATGTTTTGTTACTGTCGTTAAGCATTAAAGTTTGTTTACATTTCAGGGTTGCCTTGGTGCATTAGATGGGACATACCTTCCGGTTAAGGTGCTTCATCCAGACATTCCACGTTATAGAAACCGGAAAGGACAAATTTATGTTAATGTGTTAGGTGTGTGCGACCGAAACATGAACTACATATATGTGCTAGCTGGTTGGGAGGGATCCGCAGCAGACAGTCGAGTATTGTGTGATGCCATCACTCGTCCAAATGGTTTAAAGGTCCCCAATGGTAATTAAAATGACTAATTTCTCATTAAAAGAACATTTCATCTAACAAACTTACCATTTGAATATATTTAATTTAAATATTTTCAGGTTCTTATTACTTGGTTGACGCTGGTTACACTAATGGAAATGGGTTTCTAGCACCTTATAGAGGAGTTAGATACCATTTGAAAGAATGGGATGCTGCTCGTCTACCTGAAAATGCCCAAGAGTACTTCAATTTAAAGCATGCTAGGGATCGAAATTGTATTGAACGGTTTTTTGGCATCCTAAAGGCCAGGTGGGCTATACTAAGGAGCAACTCTTTCTACCCCATCAAGACCCAGAACCATATCATACTTGGGTGTGTGATTATCAAATATAGTGTATTGCACAACATGTTAAAATGTTACAGTAGGACATATCATACACCGGCACAACAAAATGATGAATAATGTACATATTACGAATACAATTAGGTCAAATTAATCTAATTGTCAGGTAGAATTTTCTTTTCCTACATTACATAAAAGAACTTAACTTATACAACAACACAATTGATAACAGTGTGAAAATCGTCAAAGTCACATTCTTGTATACCCTCTCAGAACTTGCCAACTTTGCCTTGTACTCAGCAATCTGAACTTCATATTGATCCACCTTCTCGTATAGATTTTCAAACATTACCATTGTATACGGGGGCAACTCTGAATCCACCCAACGAAAAAACTACATTTGCCAATCTGCAGTCACAAAGTATAACCAAAAATTAATTGATCCTATATTAGGAAAGCTAGTTGTAACATTTAAATAGCATTGAATTTGTATGAATATTACCCCTCTAATCGGACAAGTAACAAACCGTCTACCAGGATTTTTCCACGTGCGAGAAGTTTGTACGTATAAACCGAAGCCACAATGACAGCAGAAACCCGACTCATTCGCAACACCTCGAGTGCGAGACGATCATGTGTTGTCTCTAATGGAATTGCAAGTCATTCTGGCCAAAAAAATTGTCATAAAACATGTTTCAATTGTGCTTGCTGCTGCCCGTTATATGATTCGACATGCATATTTAGTAAAGATTCAAACTTACACCTAATGCTCCCGTGCATTATCAAGTAGAAACTAAAAAACATATAATGATCTAATGAATGAAAGGTTGCAATAATATTGGGGACCTCAGACAGAATTTGATGTAACTCTGAGAATAAGGCACAACATGAAAGTATAATCAATGAAAATACATGTGAATTAGAATCTGAGATGAACCAAATAGTGGATGAACATAAAAGAAATCAGACAACCCAATCAACTTCAATTTTGTAACAACCAACTTCACAATTCAAGTTAAAACAACTATGGAAGAGTATTAATGCATTTAATGGCTCACATATGAGAAAACATTAGCAAATATCAGAGTGTATATCAAATAAGAACAAATCATACAGATAGAACCCACTTTGGTAATCGAAATACCACCCAATAATAAGATTAAAGACCCGAGCATTAAAGAATGTTCATTTCAACTTAGTTCAGTATTTTAAATGATACTAAAACCAAATAAAGACTAATCGATATGAAAACCATTTGATATCTAAACCAGTTATACCAACGAAAACATAAATTAAGACAAACGATCAGTGCGGTGAGATGAAGCTAATACCTAGTCGATTGTTACCTCCAATTGTCGACGTCGAACGTCAAAACTCGCAAAAACACTAAACTAAATTTGGCTTCGATCAAGATGGAGAAATGAAGAAATTGAGGATAAAGATGGAGGATCAAAATCTTATTATCCTATGTTCACCAAAATCGACAAATATATTATAGCTTGAGCTTGAGATCCACCTGTGAAAAATGAAGTAATGGGAAAGGGGGGAAATCGTATAAAGAAGAGAGTATAGGGCAAAGAACTTGATGTGTTTGGTTTATGGGATAAATCAAGGGGTAAAACGGACAATTCACCTATAAACCGGCATTATCAAACAAACCAAACTTATTTCCGACCGACATAGCATCAATATTCATTTCCTAATCTTACAATCCAAACATACAACTCAAAACGCAATTTTGTTTTTTTGAACAGTGTTATCCATTGTACTCAGTCCAATCCATCATTTTCCTATCTAATAATCCAAACGAGGCCTAAATGATGCATGACACTTTTGGCTGATAGAATATCCTTAAATGCCAACACATGGATACATGGTTCAAGCTCCTATTATTTCCACAGAAATTGAAAATGAGACAACGCATCTTTGATATTTTTAAACTACTCAGAATCGTTTTGTGAAATATTATTTTTAAAATAAATCATAAACAATTCGTAGGGTTTTTGACTAATAATTTAACCTAGCACCATATTTACACTTGAGATTCAATTTTACGGGTTAACCGACCGGCCCGTGTTAACACATGCCCCAATGCATTTTAATGGGTTTAATAAACTGGCCAATTTGGAGGGTTTAAACAATGTTCAGTTGGTTTAGGGGGGAAATCCCAATTTATTATTAGTATTTGATATTGTTGATATAATGAGTACGCCATACGAATATTTATGTCTATGAAACACTTAAAAAAAATTACCTACAAAAATTTTCAAATAGCTATAAAATATTTCTACGAAAAATAATTTGGTATTTAAAATTTGAATATTACCTACGACTTGTCTATCAATTTTTGAAATAATTTATGAAAAAAAATTATCCTTACAAATAATTTTCTAGGTAAACAAATTATCTACGAGTAAACTGTCTACACATTTGTAATTTTCCTAAGCAAACAAATTACCTACACAAATAATTTCTTAGGCACTTATATTTGTAGTTTAAAAATGACCTACAAATAAATTTACCTATGGATTACATTTTTGTAGACAAGTTTATCTATGAACGAAAATGTCTATATTATTGGAAATTTTTGTAATCAAATTGTAGACAATAAAACTATTTAAAAACGAAATTATTTTTGTTGAAAATTTTGTAGACATGCTGAAAAATTACGAAGACAAATCTCTTCTTCTTATTTTTGTAGTAATTACTGTTTAAAAAGAATTCACACGTAAACTCGAAATTTAAAAAGTTTTTCCATTTGTTTGTGTTCCCACCATAAAAATTTCTGGACCTGTCCCTAGATATATATAGGTAGCCACTGGTGTTTTTAACAACTTGAATTTTTTCAAGTCGCCAAAATATTTTTTCTATAGTATGTTTAATTATAATATCTACGTGCATGGTCATAGACTCATAAGGCTGTGCTTGGTTGTGAAGCTTTTTTCCATTTTTTTCTCAATTTTCAATTTTTTAAAAAATTCTCTTATTTTTCAATACTATTCACTCTTAATTTTTATTACAATTTGTTGTAACTTAGATTTTGGATCTAGGACAACACGTGTGATAGGAGGGATCAAACAGATAACGGATAATAAACGTAAATGATGCTCAAATTTGATTACCCAGTTCGTCTTTGAATAAGACTACGTCCTTCTTGGTGAACAGGGCCCAAGCCGTGAGTATTTTATTATATATTTTACGCCTGGGGTTCTAAGGATTTTGTCCTTCTACAATGAATGATACATGTTATATTTATACACAAGAAAGTAGGTTCTGAGATCTTCATGGGCTTCCCCCTCGGCTTCTTAGGTCGGCCCGCTGGCTAGGGTTTCCGAACCAACCCGCGATTTCATCTGGATTTTTACTTGTCTTGACCTCGCGATATCTTAAACCCTAGCTATTCATATCTTTACCATGTTTATCTCTGGGTCTTGGATATTAATATTAATTATGTCATTAATTTAATATTTCTCCAAATTATATTGTGAAACGATATTAGATATTTAGAATGTATTTCAAGAATCCCTTCTCCTTTCAGTACTAAGTAGATCAAATGTTAAAATAAAATAAATATTGTTGTATATTTCTCTTTACCATAATTTGGATATCTTGGAATTTTTTATGTGGACTTCCATTAAATTCAAAATCTCCCACCTTGATTTTCTTGATTTTTAGCGAAAAAGATATTTATAGTGGTTTCTTGAAAATACCAATCTCATAAATTCAAGAAGATCGAATTTGGATTCTTGCACACTTAATTTTTCGAATTTCCATAATAGTTTTGTGGAATATTTCCATGGGAAGACTCAGATTTCGGTAGATGAAATTAACGTCGCGTTGGCAAAATCCCTCTCCCTATTAGTTCATTCCCAAGTACAATTCCATGTGCTTTGGAAATCCCACGTAAGTGAATTGCAACAAAGTCCATTGTTCACGAGTATCCTTCCACGGATTGGCCGGCGAAAATTGACTCATGAGAAGAGGAAAGTTACCTCACCAGGTTGGATTATTTTGTGCTGACAACAATTGCCCCTCAATTAATATCGAGGTTATGCGTCTTTGCAAATATCGGAACTGGACTTGTGTCGTTATTTGTCGACTTTTGCATGCATATAAGTGGCGAAGTCGACCTCCTGGAATTTTATTTATTTTTGTAAATAAATTGCGTTCACAAGGTGCATGGTTACCCCAGGGGCGGATCGTTGCCTTGGTTCTGAGGGTGATTTGATGGTTTGATGATGACTTTGCGAGCGATTTTTTTTGAGCAGTGGGGAGAAATTCGAGCGTGTTTCTTCAAGATCAAGCGAAAAATCAAACCACTGACAATTGGATAATTTATTGCCCAATATGTTTATTTTTACATTTATCTTGATTTATTTGTGCCTTATGCTTTATTTAATTTGTTTAAATGTGTTTGCATGAGGTTGCCAAATGAAAAATCTCCTAAGTATGTCGGTGACGCCATTAGGATAATAAAATTGAATTATTGACCTCATGATTTATTTATTTGTGAATTCTTTTGGAGACCTTCCCCCTGGACTTTGTTCTAGGTTCATGAATGAATTCCAGGTGGGTTATTACTAGTGGCTGTATGACCCTCCCAATTCAAAGCGAAATGGTAATCACTGTATTTAATCGTATTATAAAATTTTACTTCTCACCCCCGTTAAAATTAACTATAAGAAGGTTTGTAACGCTTGAATACTTAAATGGCTTATTTAGGTTATAATTTTAAAATTTGAAATCCCTTGACCTTTGCTATTGCATATATTGTTTATTTGGAGTTAGTTTTTATCTTGCATTCCTCATGTTGGCCTCAAAAGCCTTTCCCTGGCTCTAAACGCCTTTCACTCAGTAGGTCTAGATTTCTAGCTAAGGCCTCGTGGTGATCGAAGGCTACGACTTGTCTTCGAGATTGGGAAAATCGACTTGGCGAATGCGATCGCCTCGGTTTAATGGAGGTTTTGTCCAACCCCCAGTAAGGGTTTCTCTGTTGAATTTCTGCAAGTCGTCTGTATCCCATAATCGTGCAGAACGCTAGCCCACTTTCCTTTTCCTCCTTCAATTTTGGGCTTGAGCGTATGCTTGATGATCTTGTTCCTTTGCCTCGACGACCGTTTGTTGTGGGTGATATGGAGTTGAGAAAAGCTTTGTGATTTTCCATTTTTTTAAGAAGGCTTCGATTTTGGGGCCTTCAAATTGTTTACCATTATGCGATATAATTGCTTGTGGTAGACCAAATCTGCGGATGATATTACGCCATATGAATTTGATAGCGTGATCTACGTCTATGGTTCTTAGTGCCTCGAGGGACCCGGCCCATTTTGTGAAATAGTCTACCGCCACCCCTCGACAAGTATGTTGACCGACCGGGAACTGTTGGGAGTGGGCCAATAATGTCTATCCCCACTTTGCAAATGGCCAAGGACTAAAGATACTTGTGAGCTCTTCTGGGGTACTTTTGATGGAAGGGGCATAGATTTGACATTTATGAAATTTGCGGGCGAAAATGATGGCATCGGCCCTTAGTGTAGGCCAAAAATATCCCTGCCTTGTGCCTTATGGGCCAGCGATTCTCCCCCGGTGTGGTTTTTTCGCCCGCCCAAAATCTAGAGTGTATTTCACCTTTAGGACCACTTGCCCTTGTTCAGGTGTGATATAACGGAGTAGGGAATGCCGAAAAAGCCCACCTTGTCTCGACTTCATCTTGGATTATTGTGTATCATGGCTTATGCTCGATTGTAATTCTGAGCTTGGACCGTGCGTTGGCGAGTCCTATCGTCAAGTATTCAATGATAGGTGTCATCGGCTTCGATGTTGGGTTCTCTAAAGTCGCGACTACCGTGTCTTGATGGATGGATGGGATGGGATAATATCGTGATGGTGACATCCTTCATCTCAGGTGGTCCTCGGAAGTTGCGGTCGTCTTTTGTCGGCTCATAAGTTTTGTTCTCTGGGTGGTGTGAAATGCATCAGGGATTAATTGACATGAATTTGGTCTAACTTCTAACATGGCATCTTTACAATCTCTTGATGAAGCGCCCGTCACAATAGTCGTCCGCCTCATATTCCCAAGAGACCTAGTAAGCCACAAGTTAGGAATCATATGGACTTGCGGTCTTTTGACACCCGTGGTTGTCGACATTTCTAAAGTGCGGTGATGAGTGCTTCATATTGACCTCGTTGTTGAATTATTCAGGGAAAATGAAATGTTAAAGTGATGGCGATACGGAGGAGGAGTTCCCTCAAATTAACGACTTATCGAAACTATCGGCCCCATCATTTGTGGGAGGTCTCTCTTGATCCGGATCACGAATAGCTCCCTCGATTGGGCTGTTTTGAACATTGACCTCTGATGAGAAGGGAAGGTGAGCTCCACGATGAAGTTAGTCAATGCACGGGCTTTAATGGCGGGATTTATCGGAAGCATATGTTACCCGTGTTCATCCTTTACCTCAATTTCCCACTTGAGGCATGGATAATAATGTTATGTTCCTTGACCGATGCAACATTCCATAGAATGGGCGTGGAAATGAGGACCTCGACCTTGATGATCGAAGAAATCTGATTAATTAGTTTTCTCCGCTTTCATGATATTCAAGATCGTTAGAAGCGTATGAAAGGCTTTTTCGACCGCGAAAATTGCTCAATAAAATAAATATTGTTTGTTTCGGTTTCATTTTCTTTGTTTTGTTATGGAATGAAGATATGTATTCTTGGAATACAAGATTAATCGGAAATTCATTTTTGTCTTCTTGATTTTTCTTGAAAAGACGAGGGAATATCTTTGCGAATCTTGGATTCTTGCACATAATTTTTTGAAATTTATGCCATAATAGAGGTGGTTTTTGTTATTTAATTATGGGAAAGATATAAGAAAAAAACTTTTCCCGGAAAAATAACAAAAATTTGCTTTGATAGAATGCTTATGTCATTCCCAAGTAGCTTTTATTTTATCAAGAGCTTCCTTTTGTTAATTGCTTCGGTGTCAACTCAAATTTTAACTTCTTCCGGATTGTGTCGAACAGTGGTTTGCATTTGTCCCCCATTCAGGAGATGAACTTGTTCAAGGCGGCCAGACACCCCGTGAGCTTCTGCACTTCTTTCACATTTCGAGGTGCTCCCTTGTCTAATATGGTTTTGACTTTGGTGGGATTCACCTCTATTCTCGCCTAACACTAGGTATCCCAAGAATTTTCCCGATTCAACTCCGAAATTACATTTCTTGGGGTTTAGTCTCATGTTGAACTTTCTTAGGATGTCAAAGGTTTGTGTGAGGTGCGTCAGGTGGTCTTTCGACCTCAGGCTCTTGACGACTATGTCGTCCACGTAAACTTCCACCGATTTGCCGATGAGGTCGGTAAACATATGATTGATCAGTCTTTGATATGTTTCCCCTGCGTTCTTTAAACCGAAGGGCATCCTCTTCCAGTAATAGATGTTCTTTTCCATCAAGAACGAGGTATGTTGCCGGTCTTGTTCGTACATGGCTATTTGGTGGTAGCCTGCAAAGGCGTCCATGAAGGACATCATTCCGTGGCCCGTCGTGTTATCTTTTCGGTGTCGATGTGGGGCATTAGGAAGAATTCTTTGGACGAAATTTGTTGAGATCGGTGAAGTCGATGCATAAGCCATCGAGTCCCATTCGATTTTTTTTACCAACACTTGTTAGCCACCCATTTTAGGGTTGATCGGCCTATGTGATCAAGTTGTTTTCCAACAATTTCTTTACCTCTTGACCAACGCCGCATATTTATCGGGGCGAACTTTTTGCCCTTTTTCTCGGCTTCCGATGAGGATCTATGAACAATTTATGGCCTCGATTTCCGACTTCTAGGTCGACACCCACCATATCTTTGTGTGACCATGCGAAGACATCCGTGTTCTTTTTGAGAAAGTCGATGACTTCTATTCGTGTCGTCTGGCATTTTGGAGCTATGATTCCTTCAAGATCCTTATGGTCGAGCTGGGTCTATTTGACTTTCGAGGACTTCCTCGGATCGCCTTGGGGTATTTTTTGGGGTCATCTATTTCGCCTCGGTAGGAATTCTTCCGGTTTGGGCCCCATCCTTGGATCGAGGTCGTTGATGACTTCTTTTCTTGTTAAATCTTGTTATTTAAAACTTGGCATTATTTTTCACTATCTATTACAAGTATTTGTTTTGCTAGATATCGATCTTAATTTAAAACGAGATGAGGAATAAATCAAACAACCCCTTGCATCAACTTGGTCACCTTTGGCGGTCTTGGGCCGATCCACTCTTGGTGGGAAACTTGACACAAAAATAAAAAAGTTGAGGACGCAATTCGAATTTGTGTTCAAATGGCCTCCCAAGGAATCCATTATAGGAGCTCGGGAGGTCGACAACTAGAAAATTTAAAAGCCTAGTGGCCCTAACTTCTTCATTCAAAGTGGAATAATTCCCACGACTAGGCGGATCATTCCTGTCGGCTTCATAGTTGCATCTCCAAAGCCCTTCACGACATGGTCGCATGGGGTGATGTATCTTGGTCGTAGTCCAAAAAGTGGTCGAGATTTTTTGAAAAGGATGTTGCGAGAAAAGCTCCTCCATCCACTAGCGGGCGGCATGGAATAATTGGTGCCCATGATATTGGCTTTAATTACCAGGGGATCGACGTTTGGATAGACTATTCCGGCCTTGTCTTTTTCGCCAAACTCGATAGTGCTAGTCTCTTCTTCTAACGCGAAGACCGGTGACACCATCTTCCTGGCATTCTCTATTTCTCTTATCTCCGCCTTCATTCGTCTTTTGGATGAGTCGGTCGCTGAAAGCCCCCCGACTGTCCCGAGCGGGGATAGGGTGTGTATGATGCGACCTCCAGCACCCTCTGGCATGGGTAGTACTGGTCGTTCCCCCTGGCCGACGTTCCTTGGAGTCGATTCCGCCTGCGGGGTTGGTTTGCCTGCTGGCGACCTCTCTGGGTGTGATCTGTTGGGAAAATAAGGGTGTCTGGATCTATTCGAGATAATTTTAAATACATATTTAAATTAATCAATTAATTACTAACATGAATTAATCCTAAATCAATTCAACATACGTAATAATTAATAAACGAATAAACAACATGCGTACATGTAATCCACGTAAATCCTAAGCATGCGGAATCTAGGAGTTACGAGATTTAACCTCTTGTAGAGATGACGGATGAGACAACGGATCAACCCGAAGAGCCTTCCCAAATATGTCCCAAGTCCACGAACGCAATCCGGTGGGAGGATTCTCACGAACGATTTTAACAAGAGGAAAAATAAAAATATTTTGCCACCACCTTTGTGGAGTTCTAATATTTTCAACACATGGAATTGCAGTTGGAATGAAAAATTCATCCCCTATTTATAGGGCTAGGGTGGCCGATTTTTTGGAGGAAAAAATAAGGAAGAAAATCTTTTTCTTGGTCTCCAAGAAATCTTGAATATATCTCCTATATTCTTTTCTCCTTAATTAATTTTTTCCATAAAAATCTTATTCCCCTTTATACCTATTTTTTTCAAAAAATACAAGGAATAAAGAGTCAAGATTTGACTTCTTGATTTTATAGGATAATTATGTATTCCAAGAATGCTTATCTCTTTCCATAAAATCTTTTCAAGAAAATCAAGAAAATCTTTCTTTTCCTTTAATCCTACAATTTTCTAAAATTTCATAGAAATATTAGGCAAGAATATTTTCTTCACTCTTTCATTAATTGGACTTTATTTTGGGCTATTTGAGGAGCCCTTAGGAGAATTAAGATTGGACCTCCAATGGACTATTGAAACTATAATATTGGGCCAAATATTATTCAAAGTCCATTAATATTAATTTATTTCACTATAAAATTAATACTGAACTATCCATCTTAATCCATATTTTGACTTCACTATAATATGGCTCCCGGTCATTATTTCTCGTGTTTAAGATTATTTTAGTCCATTAATTAATTAAGCCACTGTACAAGCTTTTTATTAATTAATATCTTTATCCTTAGAGTAAAGACAGCTCAACATTATTATTCATACCGGAAATAAATTTTCACTTGCAAGATTTGGTATGATAAAGGTTCTGAGCCCACCAAGGGGACAAATCAAACAAGACGTACTTGCACACGATTTTCCATATTAAATGTCAGCAATCATCATGTAATTAATAATATTGCCCAATATATAAGGTATTGAATCCCAATGATTCTCTTCCTATCATAAGTCAAAGCAATAGTTATTGATTTCACACGATCCTATTTAAGGGATGGAGATTAAGAAGCAACACACCACTGAGGTCTAATTCTTGTATATTCAGTACCGAATAATTTATCCTCATGTAGGTCTTATTCAGCGCATCCATATGCACTAGTATAATCTCTTGGTCAATACAAGTCAATCCGAGTCTTATACATCAACCTTTCATGATGGTTTGTTCATTTCCATCTAGGTTGTGAATTTGTACTTAATTACGAGGAGCTGTTAATTTGATCTTTTGTGATCTGGTATCACCAAATTAACTACAACGTAATACATATTGACTTTATTGAACGGGTTTGCAATAAATATATATAACATTCATTCATATTTAAATGCAGCAGTGATTAATAATTTACTTCAGTAAATAAATGAGAAAAACATTGTTTGGTTATACAAAGTAAAAGCATACTTTTCAGTACAACCCCAACAATCTCCCACTTATACTCAAAGTTTGTTTTTAAGTATACTACAACATGTCTCGTGTTCTATGTGACATCTAATGTCACCCTACACGAACCTAATAATTTCTCCCACTTATACTCAAAGCAGATTGGCAACGTTCTTGACACCCATTCCTTCCACATGTCTCTCGAATGTACTCTGAGGCAGACTCTTTGTGAATAGATCTGCTAGGTTGTCTTCCGATGCAATCTTTGCCACCTCAATGTCTTCTCTATTAACGATTTCTCGTATAAGATGGTATTTTCTTTCAATGTGTTTGTTGGCCTTGTGTGCTCTTGGTTCCCTTGAATTTGCAACTGCTCCGGCATTATCACAATAGACTGCGATTGTGCTGGACAAATCCGGGATAACGTCCAAGTCACTTAGGAAGTTCTTGAGCCAAACCGCCTCCTTCGCCGCTTCTGGCGATTCGTGTTCGGCTTCCATGGTAAAATCGGCGTGCATTTACGCTTTACTGCTTCTCCGTATTATGGCTCCCCCCATGCAAAACACACTTATCAGGGGTAGACTTTCGAGTCTATGTCCGATTAAAATCTAAGTCCGCGGTAACCGATGGGGATTAGACCGTCGGCGGTAAACCAACATTATGTCCCATGTCCTCTTGAGATACTTGAAATATTCTTTACCCAATCCAATGTGCTTTTCCCGGTTGCTTTGATATCTAGCTACCATACTCGGGCGGCGAATGTCCGGACTACGTCTGCGACATTGCGTACATGAGGCTTCCCTCTGGCGAGAAGCATAAGGGATTCCTTTCATGTCATCTATCTCATTCTGTGTTTTGGGACACATATCCTTGGATAGATGGATTCCATGTCTATAGGGCACAAAACCTTTCTTGGAATCTTGCATGTTGAAGCGTTTCAAAACAGTGTCTACATAAGAGGCTTGTGAAAGCCCGATAATCCTTTTCTTGCGATCTCGAGTGATCTTGATCCCTAGGCCGTGACCGGCTTCACCTAAATCCATCATATCAAACTGTTTTGACAAACCGTGCCCTTACGTCGATAACACATTTACATCATTTTTCGATGAAGCGTTATGTCGTCGATGTATAGTACCAAAAATACCAATGCGGTTAAAATCGCGCTTTTGTAAACACATCTTTCAAAATTATTTTGATAAAAAAGCGTGGGAATTTTATAACTTGATCAAAACACTAATTCCAAGCATCGATGCTTTGGCTTATAAATGGACTTCTTGAGATTGCAAACCGGATGCTTTCTTGACCTTTTTTCAATGAAGCCTTGGTGGTTGCATATAGATTTCTTCGTCAAGACTTCCATTTAGGAAAGTTGTCTTGACATCCATTTGCGGATCTCAAAGTCTAAATACGCAGAAGAATCGACAAAGAGAATGCGGATGGACTTGAAATATGGCTTGGCCGGGTTTCCTCATAGTCGATCCCTTCTTTCTGAGTGTACCCTTTCACCACTAGTCTTGCCTTAAAGGTTTCAACCTTTCCGTCCAGTCCCCTCTTTCTCTTGTATACCCACTTGCATCCAATGGGTTTTACCCCCATCGAGTGGTTCGACTAGCTCCCATGCTTTGTTGTGATCCATTGAACCCATTTCGGCTTCCATTGCTGTTTGCCAATAAGTTGCATCTTTGTCTTGGATTGCCTCATTGTAGGACCAGGGATCTGATTCTTCGCCTGAGATCAAGTCCGAAGACTCTCCAATCCCTAAGAATCGCTCGGGTTGTCTGACAACCCTCCCACTACGACGAGGTTCCGGTTGTGAAGGCGTGACTTTGGTATATCATTTTGTGCAGTTGGCAATGGAGTTGGCCCCTTAAGTTCTTCCAAGGTAATTTCACTTCTAGGCTTTTTATCGTTCATATAGTCTTCTTCCAAAAATTTAAAGTGCGTACTGATTACGACCTTTTGATCTTCAGGACCATAGAACATGCATCCTTTCGTCCCTTCGGGGTACCCAATGAACAGCCTTAATTCCAAACATGAATCCAACTTACCAGCTTTCTTGTCCAACACATATGTCGGACACCCCCAGATCCTGATGTGTCCATAACTGGGCTTGCACCCTGTCCACAACTCTCTCGACGTTTTAGGAACTTATTTGGATGGCACTAAGTTTAGAATATAGGTTGTTGTTTCCAAAGCATAACCCCATAACGATTTTAGTAAATCTGCATAGCTCATCATTGATCTTACCATTTCTAAAAGCGTTATATTTCTTCGTTATGCAACCCCGTTTTGTTGAGGGGTACCGGGTGCAGTCAACTGGGATGTAATCCCCTCTTCCGACAGATAGTTCAAGAATTCATCACTGAGGTATTCGCCTCCACGATCAGATCGTAGAAACTTGATAGTCTTTTCCTTATGATTCTCTGCTTGAGCCTTAAATTCTTTGAATTTATCGAAGGTCTCAGATTTATGCTTCATTAGGAAAATGTATCCGTAGCGTGAGTAGTCATCGATAAACGTAACAAAATACTCGTAGCCACCTCTAGCTTTGATTTGTATTGGACCACGCACGTCGGTGTGAACGATTTCTAACACTTCCTTAGCTCTAAGACCCTTGGCTCCAAATGCCCTCTTGGTCATTTTACCCTCCAAGCACGATTCGCAAGTTGGAAATGATTCAACCTGGAGAGACCCCAATGAACCATCTTGACCAACATTTGAATCCTTTTTGGGTTAATATGACCTAATCTTAGGTGCCAAAGAAGTGTTTTGTTCTGTAAAGTTCCATGACAGATAATCACATTGTTATGAAAAACAGTAACATGTTTATTAAAACGAACAGAATATCCATCAACAAATAGTTTAGAAACTGAAATAAGGTTTTTCCGAAAAACAGGAACGTAAAGAACAACTCTTAAAATTAAAAACTGGTCTCCAAAAAATAGGTGCACGTCTCCCACTACTTCAGCTGCCACTCTCGTAGCATCGCCTAGCGTGATGAGGATCTCACTTTCACTAAGTTGTCGGGTTTGCTTGAACCCCTGTAACGTGAAACAAACATGATCAGTGGATCTCGTATCGACTACCCATGAATGGGCAACGTACTCCGCCAAACAAGTTTCAACAACTAGTGAGTGAGAATTACCTTTCTTTCCATTCCTTTTGGGATTGGGACTGACTAACCTCCAATGTCCTTCTTCTCCGCAATTCAAACGGATCCTTTTGCTCAAGCTTTCATCTTTGAAGTTTGAATAGAAATGGTTTATCCTGTTTGTCTCTTCATTGTTCTTACCACCAATTGGCCTAGAACGAGAAGCAGACCCTTTTGTAACCATTTTCACTTTCTTGTGCTCATTGTCCTCTTCGACCAACGTAACAACCTTTATTAGATCGTCCACTCTTCCATTAGATACCTTACATAAGGATGATCATAGCTCTTTGGCAGAGAATCGAGAATGAAATCAATTTTGCTTTTGAAGTCACATTTTTCGCCAAGAAATGTCAATTCTTCATAGATGACCATAACCCTAAGAATGTGCTCTTTAACAGTCATTCCTTCTTCCAACTTTAGCTTGACCATGTCATGCTTAATGCTTTGGATTGTCATATGGGTCTGACGTGCAAATATCGCTTCAAAATTTCCCATAATGTCTGCAGCTGTGGAAAATCCTAAATGAAGGTCTTTTAATGAATCTGACATGTGCGACAAGATAATGTCCCTTATTAATTTATTTCCTAGCTCCCATTCATTATATTCCATCTCGTCCCATATCCCAACATCCTTGGTTGGTATTTTGGGTTTTGGTGTTGGGATTATACTGGAAAGTATGCTTTTACTTTATAATCAAAAGCTGAATTTCGGACTTATTCTTTGAAATAAATTATTTATCAATCGATGCTTTAAATATCATCGAATGTTACATATATTTATTGCATAACTGTTCATTAAATAGTACGTGTTACATTGTAGTTAATTTAGTGATACCAGATCACAGAAGATTAAATTAACAATCCCTTGTAACTAAAAGTACACCATTCACGACCTAGATGGAAATGAACAATTCATCGTGAAAGGTTGAAGTGTAAGGCTCGGATTGGCTTGTCTTGACCAAGAGATTACACTAGTGCATGACCGATGCCTTTTGAATAGGACCCTCTGAGGAGGACAAATTCTTTAGAACCGAACAAGGAAGAATTAGACCTCGATGGTTCGTTATTTCTTAATCTTCGTTCCTTAAATAGGATCACGTGTGGTTGGTAACTATTGCTTTGACTTATCATGGGTAGAGAATCAACGAGATTCAATACTTTTTATCTTGGGCAATATTATTGGTCACATGTGATTGCTAAGATTTAATCTGGAGAATCGTTATTGCAGAAATACGCTTTTGATTTGCCCCCTTGGGAGGTTCATAAGCTTTATCATACCAAATCTTGCAAGTGGAACTAGTTTTCGGTATGGATAATAATGTTGAACCGTTCCTTGACCAAGGACAAAAGCTATTAATTAATGGAAAGCTATTTCAGTGGCTTGAATTAATTAATGGGCTAGATAATCTTAAACACGGGAAATAATTACCGGGTGCCATATTGATTGTAATATGGGTTAAGATGGATAGTGCAATATTAATTATGTAGTGGGATTAATTAATATTTATGGGCTTGAATAATATTGTGGCTCAATATTGATAATTCAAGATCCATTGGAAGGTCCGATCTTAATTCTCCTAAAGGCCCCCCTAAGTAGCCCAACATATAGTCCAATAACTGAAAAATGTGTTTAAAATAAAATAAATATTGTTGCTTATTTTTCCTCATAATTTTCGAAATTTATGGATAAAATGGGAGAAAGATTTTCTTTGAATTTTGTTATGGAATGAAGATATGATTCTTGGAATACAAGATTATCTTATTAAATTCAAGAAATCTCCCACTTGGTTATTCATGAAGCAATTTTCGAAATTTTGAAATATAAAGGGCAAGAAAGATTTTCTTGATTTTCTTGAAAAGATATTATGGAAGATATGTATTTCTTGAAATACAAGAATATCTCATAAATTCAAGAAGATCCAAATCTTGGAATCTTGACCTATATTTTTCGAAAATATCCATAACAAAGAGTAGGTGGGATTTTGTGGAATATTATAATTATGGGAAAAAGAATATAGGAGATATATTCAAGATTTCTTTGAGGTCAAGAAAAGATTTTTCCATATTGTTTTTGCCCTAAAAATTCAACCACCTCCACTCTATAAATAGGGGATGATTCTTTCATTCCCAAGTACAATTCCATGTGCTGGAAAAATTAGTAAATCCACAAATGTGGTGCAACATAATGTATTTTCCTTTTGTTAATTGTTACATGGCGTCCTACCACCGGGATAGTCGAGCAAGGATTAAGGGAATACTTGGGAAGTTCTTTTGGTGTGTCTAATAAACAAAGTCATTGTCGCCCCCCGAGAATGCGTTCACGTAAACTTCGTAGAATTCGCATCGTGGGTTTTACGTGATTTGATTATATGCATGATTTGTTGTTGGATTATTATTTGAATTAATATAGGATTAATTCATGCTAGTAATAATTATAAAATTAAATTTGTATTTAAATATTCATCCCGATAGATCAGTACAACTTATTCCCCAACAAGCTGTATCGAGCCCGGTTTTGGGCTCACGAATTTTTTAAATTGTAATTTAATTAGTTTTGCATTAAATTTGAAATTGGATAGTAGAACTGCTAGATCTTTTTGCGGTATCCAATTGTCATGGAATTTAATGTATTTATTTATGCATGCATATAAATTGTGGTTTTTAATTGATTCGTTCGGATTCGTTTTGCCTCGTGAAAAATCCACGAGTAGATTAGAATTTATTTGAATTGATCAATGTAATAGACTAGTCTAGATTTAGGTTTATTTATTTTTTTGTAAATAAATTATGTAGGATCAGCAGGAGGAGGAGAAAAAAATTAAAGGATAAAATCGAGCGAGGCGTGGCGGCGTGCATCGCGTAAAAGCGTGCAGGCACGCGACGCGGACGTGATCTTGAGCCGCACAGCGCAGGTGAGGTGAGGCCGAGTCGAGCACGCCAGCGTCGGATCGAACCCGCGGGCGTAAGATTGCATTAAATTCTGGCGCCCGTCTTGATAGGCGGACGGAGGTGATAATGAAAGCTCGTGGGGCGCGACCGATTTGAGACACCTACAATATTCGCCGGGATTCCGGCGGGCGAGGCGAGATCTGCGAAGCGTCGCCCCATGCCTTAATGAGGCTGCCGAGACACAAAGGCGGCCTTTGCCGAGGTCACCCGAAAGCTGGCCAGGCGTCTGGTATGCCAGTAAGGCGCAGGTGCGGTTGCTTTCGGCGAGGGGCCTGCTTGGATCTGGCGTGCATCCCGTGCGAAAGCTACTTAGCGTGGCGTTTTGAGACGGAGTTCCTTTCGAGACGATCGAGTGGAAGAAATTCATGACGGCGTTTCTTCAAAATCAAGTCAAGAAAAATTAAACCATGACAATTGGATAATTTGTGTCCAATATGTTTATTTTTCCGCTTTGCTTGATTTATTATTGTGTTATCTTATGCTTTATTTAATTTGTTTAAATGTGTTTGCATGAGAGTTGCCCAATGAAAAATCTCACCATCAAAAAATACTAAGTATGTTTAAATAATTAATTGACAGTTTTATTCCGGATAATAAAATTGAATTAATTTTGACCTCCATGATTTATTTATTTGTGAATTCTTTTGGAGAAATTCCCCCCACGGGACGGTCAAAAGTTAGCTTTCACATGAATGAATTCCAAATGGATAATTGTGGATTATTACTAGTATCGGCGATGACCCTCCCCGAGGCTCGATCAAAGAAAATAATAATCAAGTATTTAATCGTGGTTATTACTTAGGTATAAAATTGATATGCATATACTTCCCCAAAGTCCTGTCAATTTTTATATTGGTCGAGTGGGAGCCAACTATTAATCTGGATATTAAAGGTTTATGCTTGTTCTTGTTTGTAACTTTCTTGAATGTGTTTAAATAATGACCCACCCCGTGGCTTATTTAAACTGTTTTTGAATGTTGGGCGATGCATGTTCATATTTTTTTTTTTGATTTTAATATGATGCATGTGATCGAACCTTGTGATATATTTGTGATTATGCATATTATTGTTTATTTCAGTTCATCATGTCGCAACCTTTTAATCCACTGTTATATACACTCAAAGAACACCAATTAATTGGTGACAACTATAATGTTTGGAAATGAAATATGAGTTTTGTCCTACCTGCACAAGAACATCATTGGGTTCTTGATGTACCCAAGCCACGTAAGCCTATTGATGCATCACCTAATGCGGAAAGACACTTGTATAATATTTAGGAGCAGGCCAATGAACCCATGAAACGTGTAATCTTGACTTCACTGTCTGATGATTTGAGACACATTCATGAAGGTGTTGAGTCTGCTGCCGAAAATTATCTGAAAGTCTTAAAAAAATATTTTTAACAAAAGACCGCGCATGATCAATCGGTTTAAAAAATGACAACGTTAATTTAAATTTAAAGATGGCTGAGGGAACACCCATGAGCGAGCATGTTCTCAGAATTAAACACCATTTTGAAAAACTGGCTTATCTCGGTACTAAGTATTGTGATGAGGCCCAAATCGAATTTCTTTTGCTAACTCTTCCAAGATGCTTCGATGGGTTTTACTGTAGTTTTGAGATGAGTGATCATATGTTTACTATGGACATCCTACAAGAAGCCTTGGAGAAAATAGAAAGCATTTGGGAAAGAAAGGCGAAGCATTGGTGACCAAAAGTCTTTTCTCGAGATCTAGGCGATGGAAGGCAAGTCTCAAAGAAAAGGAAAGTGGTCGAAACCAAAGCAATCTCATCACTAAGAAAAGTGAAAAAAAAGACGGTTAGCTATTTGGGTGTCGAAAGGACCAAAAGGAAAATGTTTTTAATTGTGGTGAGAAAAACATTGGAGGTTAGCTTTGTTCCAAACCCAAAAGGAATGGAAAGAAAGGTAATTTTCACGCCGCTAGTTGTCGAAAACTTGTTTAGCGGCGTATGCCTCCCATTTATGGGTGGTGGATCTGAGGATCTACGATCATGTTTGTTTCACATTACGAGGGTTCAAGCGGACCCGGCAACTTAGTGGGAGTGAGATCCTCATCACAATGGGCGATCTTCTGAGAGTGGCGGTGAGCGATGGGAGAAGTGCCTGTCTTTCGAAGACAAAGTTTTAATTTTAAGAGATGTTCTTTTACGTTAAATTTTAGAAAGAATTTAATTTCAGTTTCTAAACTTTTTCTTGATGGATATTCGGTTACTTTTTAATAAAATTGTTACCATTTCTCTTTTTGATAAATTTATCTATCATGGAACGTTATCGAATAATCTCTATACAATTAAGCATGCACACCACTCACGAAATGCATCCTATAACACATCAATCAAGCTCCGAAAAAAAAAACGTTCATCGAGGCGTGAGCGAGACACTTCTATGGCATCTAAGATTGGGTCATATAAATCCAAAGAGGATCGAAGGTTGGTGAAAGATGGTTCCTTTGGAGTTTCTCCAAGTTGAACCAATTCCAACCTACGAATCATGTTTTGAGGGTAAAATGACCAAGAGGGCATTTGGAGCCAATGGGAATAGAGCCAAAGAAGTGTTAGAGATCGTTCACACAGATGTATGTGGTCCAATGTCAACAAAGCAAGAGGAGGTTATGAGTATTTAAATCACTTTTATTGATGACTACTCATGGTACGGTTATATTTTTTTCCTTATGAAGCATAAATCTGAGACCTTTGAGAAATTCAAAGAATTTAAGGCTCAAGTAGAGAATCATAGGGAAAACGTATCAAGTCTCTACGATCCGATCATGGAGGCGAATACCTCGGCGATGAGTTTTTGAACTACTTATCGATGAAGGGATTGCATCCCACTAATTTCACCGGAACCCCTCAACAAAAGCGGGCTTGCGGAGGCGAAGAAACGTAACTCTTTTGGAAATGGTTAGGTCTATGATGAGTTATGCGGATCTTCCCAAGTCGTTAAGGGTCATGCCTTGAAAGCAAAGCCCTACATTCTCGAACTTGGTGCCATCCAAATCGGTTCCTAAAACTCCCAAAGAATTGTGGACGAGGCAAGCCTAGTTTGAGACACATGAGGATTTGGGGGTGTCCGCCCCCTCGTGTTGGACAAGGAAAGGCCGATAAATTGGATCCTCGACCCGAAATTAAGGTTGTTTGTGGGATACCCCGGAACAAAAAGGGTGTCGTTCTATGGTCTCGAAGATCAAAAGGTGGTAATGAGCACCCACTTTAGATTTTGGAAGAAGACTATATGAGCGAAAGAAGACCCAGTGAGATTACCTTAAATGAGCTAAGGGGCTAACCTCAATGCCAATTTGTACAAGATGATATACCAAATGACACACTTACACAAACCGGAACCTCGTCAGTAGTGGGAGGGTTGTGAAAGCTTGACCGAGAGATTCATGGGAATAGGAGAGTCATCGGACTTGATTCCCGGACAAGGCGAATCAGACCCGTGGACATATGACGGGTAATCCAACATAAGGATCACAGATTCTTGGCAAACAACAATGAAAGCCGAAATGGGTTCTATGTTTCATAACAGTGTGGGAGCTAGTCGAACCACTTAATGGGGTCAAACCCATTGGTTGCAAGTGGGTGTATAAGAGAAAAAAAGGACCGATTTTAAGGTGGAAACCTTCAAAGCAAGACTTCGTGGCGAAAAGGTTATACTCGAGAAAGAAGGGATCGATTATGAGAAACTTTTTTAGCCCATATAGCCATGCTCAAGTCCATCCGAATTCTCTTATCGATTGTTTGCATCTAGACTTTGAAGTCCAGCAAATGGATGTCAATCGACTTTCCTTAACGGAAGTCTTGATGAAGAGTTCTATATGCAACAACCCCAAGCTTCATTGAAAAAGGCCAAGAACACCTAGTTTGTAAGCTCATGAAGTCCATTTACGGACTCAAACAAGCATCCGAGGGCTTGGAACCAATGTTTTGATCATGTTATAAAGTCTTATGGGTTTGATCAAAAGCGAGTTCGTTAAGTTGTGTGTACAAAAAGCGTGTTGGAGCTGCATTGGTATTCTTAGTACTATCGTAGATGACATTACGATCATCGGGACGATGTGAATGTGTTATCGGGCGTAAGGCGTAGCTTTCAAAAGCAGGTTTGATCGAAAGACTTAGGGGAAGCACATCCTTGGGATCAATATCACTTTCGAGATCGCAAGAAAATGATGATAGGCTTGTCGCAAGCTTCATACATAGACCTTGTCTTAAAACGATTGACATGCGAGTTCCAAGAAAGGCTTAGTACCTTTTCGGACATGGAATCCATCTATCAAGAAAATGTGCCCTAAGGCCTTGAAAGGAGATAGATGACATGAGAGGCATTCCATATGCTTGGCCGGAAGCCTTATGTATGCAATCTTTGTATGCGAGACCGGATATCTCCTTTTCTTGAATTGGCATGGTGGCAAGATATCAAAAGTAACTTTGGAAAAAGAACATTGAATGGCGATTAAAAACATTAAAGTATCTGAAAAGAACTCGGGATAGAATGTTAATTTATCAGTCAGATAGTTTAATCCTCATTGGCTACACGGACTCGGATTTCCAATCGGACATAGACTCCAGAAAATCTACCTCCGGTAGTGTGTTTTGCATGGGGGAAGGAGTCGTGACATGGAGAAGCGTCAAGCATAAATCGTCCTTGATTCTACCATGAAAAGCCCGAATATGTAGTTGTTTTGTTTCGAGGCAGACAAAAGCGGTTTAGCTCAAGAACTTCCTAGTGGACTTGAATGTAGTTCGAATTTGCCCGTCGAATCAACATTTATTGTGACAATGCGGGCCGATTGCAAATTCAAGGGAACCAAGAGCCCACAAGGCCAGCAAACACATTGAAAGGAAATACCATCTTATACAAGATATCGTTAAGAGAGGAGATATAGATGTGGCAAAGATAGCGTCTGAAGACAACCTAGTAGATCCATTCACAAAGGGTCTGCCTCTGAATACATTCGAGAGACATGTGGAAGGAATGGGTGTCAAGACCATTGCCAATCTGCTTTGAGTATAAGTGGGAGAAATTATTAGTTTCGTGTAGGTGACATTAGATGTCACGAATTAGGAACTACACGAGACATGTTGTAGTATACTTAAAAGCAGACTTTGAGTATAAGTGGGAGATTGTTGGGATTATATTGGAAAGTATGCTCTTACTTTGTATAATCAAAACTGAATTTCGGACTTATTTACTGAAATAAATTGTTTAACACTGATGCTTTAAATATCATCGAATGTTACATATATTTATTGCATAATTGTACATTAAATAGTACGTGTTACATTGTAGTTAATTTAGTGATACCAGATCACAGAAGATTAAATTAACAATCCCTTGTAACTAAAAGTACACCATTCACGACCTAGATGTAAATGAACAATCCATCGTGAAAGGTTGAAGTGTAAGGCTCGGATTGGCTTGTCTTGACCAAGAGATTACACTAGTGAATGACTAATGCACTGAATAGGACCTACAGGAGGACAAATTCTTCAAAACTGAACAAGGAAGAATTAGACCTCAGTGGTTCGTTATTTCTTAATCTTCGTTCCTTAAATAGGATCACGTGTGGTTGGTAACTATTGCTTTGACTTATCATGGGTAGAGAATCAACGAGATTCAATACTTTTTATCTTGGGCAATATTATTGGTCACATGTGATTGCTAAGATTTAATACGGAGAATTGTGTGCAAGTACGCTTGTTCGATTTGTCCCCTTGGGAGGTTCATAAGCTTTATCATACCAATCTTGCAAGTGGAACTAGTTTCCGGTATGGATAATAATGTTGAACTGTTCCTTGACCAAGGACAAAAGATATTAATTAATGAAAAGCTATTTCAGTGGCTTGAATTAATTAATGGGCTAGATAATCTTAAACACGGGAAATAATAACCGGGAGCCATATTGACTTGTAATATGGGTTAAGATGGATAGTGCAATATTAATTATGTAGTGGGATTAATTAATATTTATGGGCTTGAATAATATTGTGGCTCAATATTGATAATTCAAGATCCATTGGAAGGTCTAATCTTAATTCTCCTAAAGGCCCCCTAAGTAGCCCAACATATAGTCCAATAACTGAAAAATGTGTTTAAAATAAAATTAATATTGTTGCTTATTTTTCCTCATAATTTTCGAAATTTATGGATAAAAGGGGAGAAAGATTTTCTTTGAATTTTGTTATGGAATGAAGATAAGTATTCTTGGAATACAAGATTATCTCATTAAATTCAAGAAATCTCCCACTTGGTTATTCATGAAGCAATTTTCAAAATTTTGAAATATAAAGGGCAAAAAGATTTTATTGATTTTCTTGAAAAGATATTATGGAAGATATGTATTTCTTGAAATACAAGAATATCTCATAAATTCAAGAAGATCCAAATCTTGGAATCTTGACCTAAATATCCATAACAAAGAGTAGGTTGAATTTTGTGGAATATTATAATTATGGGAAAAAGAATATAGGAGATATATTCAATATTTCTTTGAGATCAAGAAAAGATTTTTCCACATTGTTTTTGCCCTAAAAATTCGACCACCTCCACTCTATAAATAGGGGATGATTCTTTCATTCCCAAGTACAATTCCATGTGCTGAAAAAATTAGTAAATCCACAAAGGTGGTGCAACATAATTTATTTTCCTTTTGTTAATTGTTCGCAAGCGTCCTACCACCGAATAATTCGAGCAAGGATTAAGGGAATACTTGGGAAGTTCTTTTGGTGTGTCTAATAAACAAAGTCATTGCCGTCCCAAGAGGTACGTTCACGTAAACTCGTAGAATTCCGCATGCGTAGGTTTTACGTGATTTGATTATATGCATGATTTGTTGTTGGATTATTATTTGAATTAATATAGAATTAATTCATGCTAGTAATAATTATAAGAATTAAATTTGTATTTAAATATTCATCCCGAATACATCTGTGCAACTTATTCCCCAACATTTGGTACGTTGAGTACCCATTTGAATTCATGCGAAGTAAGGATGTTAATAAGTTTCCGTTTCCAAACAATAAAGTTTTCTCCAGTAAGCAGATTGTCTTTCAGTATATTGAACAATGGATTAAAAGGTTGCGACATGATGAAACTGAAAATAAACATATATCTTGTGTCAATATCCGGATCAACACAAAGAAAATCACATAATTCGATCACATTATTCATATTGAAATCTCAAAAAAATATGAACATGCATCAGTCAACATCTTAAAACAGATTTAAATGAGCCTCGTGGGAGGGTCATTATTTAAATCACATTTAAGCAGGGTATAAACAATTACAGTTACAAACCTTTAATTTCAAAATTAATAGTCGGCTCCCACTTGACCAATATAAAATTTACAGGGACTTCGGTGAAGTATATGCATATCAATTTTATACCTAAGTAATAACCATGATTAAATACAGAATTACTACTTCGTTTTGAACGAGCCTCGTTAGGAGGTCATAATTAAGCCACTAATAATAATTCACAATCATCCTTTTGGGACTTTATTCATGTGAAAACTATCTTTTGACCATCCCGTAGGGGAATTTCTCACAAAGATTTCACAAATAAATAAATAAATCATGGAGGTCAAAATTAATTCGATTCAAAACTAAATTAATTATTAAAACATAATTAGTAATTTTTGAGTTTGAGATTTTTCGTTGAGCAATTCTCATGCAAACACATTTAAACAAATTAAATAAAGCATAAGAAACAAAACAACAATAAATCAAGCAAAGCAGAAAATAAACACATTGGGCACATATTATCCAACTGTCATGGTTTGATTTTCCTTGGCTTGATCTTGAAGAAACACCGTCTTGAATTTCTCCCACTCGTTCGTCTCAAAAAAAAATTCAGTCGGCTGGGCATACGTCAAGCGGCTTTCATAGTAAGGATACATACCACCACATCCGGCCGGCCACTTGGCAGCGGCGGCCCTTGCTGGCCTTGGCAGCAGCGCGTGCCTATGGGTCTCGGTAGCCTTCCAGCGGTGTCGGCCATGCGGCGATGCCCGCGTGCCTCGGCGCCACTTCGCCCGTGTCGCCCGATGCGCCCGTAGCGATAAAGCCAGCGATCACTTTAGCGCCCGTCGCCCGGGCCCGTCGACCTAGCGACGTCAGCGTCGTGTAGCGTGCCTCCACCCAGCACGCGTTTAGCGCGATGCGTCGCCAACGCCGCGATTAGGATCCATTTTAATTCCTGCGTCTCTGTCTTAATCGCCCGATCGGGGTTACGTTTTATTTAACAAAAAAATAAATATACAGCAAATCTGAACTAATCTATTACACTTGAACAAATTAAATAAGCAATCTACTGTGGATTTTCTCACGAGAAAAACAAATCGAACGAGTCAAATTAAAAACCATTCATTCATACGCGTAAAAATTAAACACATTAAATACCATGATAATTTGATACACCGCAAAACAACTCTAGCAATTCTACAATCCAATTCTCAATTTAATGTCCAACATAATTTAAATAACAATTTAAAAAAAATCGAGCTCTGAAACCGAGCTCGATGCAGTTGTTGGGGAAAATAGGGTGCTCGGATCTATTCGAGATGATTTTAAATACATCTTTAAATTAATCAATTAATTACTAACATGAATTAATCCTAAATCAATTCAACATAATAATTAATAAATGAATAAACAACATCGTTACACGTAATCCACGTAAATCCTAAGCATCACGGAATCTGGGAGTTCTGAGATTACTAACCTCTTTAGAGACGCAGCCGGATGAGACAAATGGATCAACCCAAAACCTTCTCAAATATGTCCCAAGTCCACGAACATAATCCGGTGGGAGGATTCTCACGAGCGATTTTAACAAGAGGAAAAATAAAAATATTTTGCCACCACCTTTGTGGATTTCTAATATTTTCAACACATGAAATTGCTTGTTGGAATGAAAAATTCATCCCCTATTTATATAAAGGGGTGGCCGATTTTTTTGGAGGAAAAAATAAGGAAGAAAATATTTTTCGGTCTCCAAGAAATCTTGAATATATCTCCTATATTCTTTTCTCCTTAATTAAATTTTTCCATAAAAATCTTATTCCCTTTATACCTATTTTTTTTTTCAAAAAATACAAAAGAATAAAGAGTCAAGATTTGACTTCTTGATTTTATGGGATAATTATGTATTCCAAGAATGCTTATCTCTTTCCATAAAATATTTTCAAGAAAATCAAGAAAATCTTTCTTCTCCTTTAATCCTACAATTTTCGAAAATTTCATAGAAATATTAGGCAAGAATATTTTCTTCACTCTTTCATTAATTGGACTTTATTTTTGGGCTATTTGAAAGGTCTTTAGGAGAATTAAGATTGGACCTCCAATGGACTATTGAAACTATAATATTGGGCCAAATATTATTCAAAGTCCATTAATATTAATTTATTCCACTATAAAATTAATATTGAACTATCCATCTTAATCCATATTACGACTTCACTATAATATGGCTCCCGGTCATTATTTTCTGTGTTTAAGATTATTTTAGTTCATTAATTAATTAAGCCACTTGAACAAGCTTTTTATTAATTAATATCTTTTATCCTTGGAGTAAAACTGACTCCAACATTATTATACATCTGGGAAATAAATTTCCACTTGCAAAATTTGGTATGATAAAGGTTCTGAGCCCACTAAGGGGACAAATCAAACAAGACGCGTTTGCTTGCACGATTCTCCATATTAAATATCAGCAATAAATCATGTAATTAATAATATTGTCCAAGATATAAAAATATCGAATCCCAATGATTCTCTTCATATCATAAGTCAAAGCAATAGTTATTGATTTCACACGATCCTATTTAAGGGATGGAGATTAAACAACACACCACCGAGGTCTAATTCTTGTATATTCAAGTCAAAGAATTTATCCTCCCAGAGGTCCTATTCAAATAACATCCATATGCACTAGTATAATCTCTTGGTCAAGACAAGTCAATCCGAGTCTTATACATCAACCTTTCATGATGGTTTGTTCATTTCCATCTAAGTTGTGAATTTGTACTTAATTACGAGGAGCTATTAATTTGATCTTCTGTGATCTGGTATCACCAAATTAACTTCAACGTATCGTCTTGACTTTATTGTCTTGGTTTGCAATAAATATACATAACATTCATTCATATTTAAATCTGTGATGATTAATAATGTATTTCAGTAAATAAATGAGAAAAACACAGTTTGGTTATACAAAGTAAAAGCATACTTTTCAGTATAATCCCAACATGATCTTGATTCTTCTGGGGTCGCTTTACAAATTCGTCCAACAACCTGTCCTCATATAGCCTCCAAAGCTGGGGAGGTGGTCCTTGCATTCACTTGTGTAATGCCCATTTGTTAAATGGAAATTGGCGTACTTTGTTGGGGTTTGTCTTACCCTTATTCTTGATAGGTCGTGGTGGGAGGAGCAACTCTCGATCTCTGGTTTGATTGTAGACATGACCAGGTGTCGTGCCCAGTACTTCCATTAGTTTTACTGGGATATTTTCTTCGAAAGGTTTGAAGCTATCGGGTGCCTTTTAATGACCCCCAGTTCTTTTGGAACTTTTCTTGGGGTCTGCGACCTTCCTGTCGTCGGAGAGTCTCGATTCCAGCAGTTCTGATGTGTGGATAATGTCGCTAGCTCACCTCCAGAAGTCGTTATAACTGACCGGGTATTAAGTGGTCATGCGCCACCATAACTTGGTTCCCTTTTTGAGGATGGAAACAGCCCCGAGTACCTTGGCTTCGTCTCCGATTGGGTCCCCTTCAAGTATGAGTTTGTCGATCCTTTCAATGTAGGATCGATTAGATTCGTTATCCATTTGTTGGGTGTTCATAAGTCGCTTGCTGATGCGGGCGGCGATGCAGGCCGTAAAGTGGGTTAGAAATAACTTTGGCCGAGCCGCTTCGACGAGTCCGCGGAAGGGTGGCGGAAAGTGAACCAGCGATAAGCCTCGGGTAAGCTCAAAGTTGAGGGAAAAATAACCGACATTTGGTGGCATCCGTCACGCCCATGGAGGCCATGTAAGAAGTTGTACTTGGATTTGGACCCTTGGGTCCGTTTTTTCTAGATAGCGATCTAGGTGTTGGATTTTTTTTGTTGAGTGGGTGCCAAAGTGACCATGGTCCCAAGGAGAGTGCAGGATGGTGAGATTATGGTCGCTCAGCGGACCACTTTGATTCTCCGCCTCGAAGAAGTCGTTGGACCGCTCGCAGCGGTAGCGTCAATTTTCACGTCGTGAAGATCGCTTGGGGGAGGTAAGCTCGGATCGCCTCTCGTGAATCGTAGGGCCCTAGGTAACTCGTCATGATGAATGTTCAGAGCCATAGCTAGGTCTTGCTCAACCTGGTTGGCGAGTCGGGGCTGAGAGTGAGCCTCGTCCTCGACGACCATCGAGGCTTTCTGGGCCTCCTGTCCTCCAAGTCGACCGAATCGTTGCCGAATCCGCCCGGCTTTCTAGGAGCCGCCGATTAGAATGATAGCGTGCCTTTTGGAGGGTCATCGCCAATTGGCCCGTGGAGCGCCCTTTTTCGACAAGGGTGTTCTTGCCCTTGAGGCCCCTGGATTGTGTGCCGCTTTCTTCACCGAAGGTTACTCATCTTCTTCATCGAAGGCGAGGCATTTCTTTTGGAGGACGGCCGACACGGCTTTTGCATCCTCTGGTGTCTGGACGATGTTCCACCAATTGGGGATGGCCTCTGGGATGACGGGGTGAGACCGCTGTGAACTCATAGAGGTCTGGACACCGTCACGGAGATCCATCTCGTTTCTGGTAGCGTTACCTTGGTTGATCGCCATTGACAAAAGATGGGTCTCCTGAGGATTTTTGAGTAAATCGACAGAAAATGTTCCCACAGACGGCACCAAATGTTGTAACCTAGATTTTGGATCTAGGGCAACACGTGTGATAGGAGGGATCAAACAGATTACGGATAATAAACGTAAATGATGCTCAAATTTGGTTACCCAGTTCGTCTTTTGAATAAGACTACGTCTGGGGGAGCTCAAGCCAGGATTATTTTATTGTATATTTTCTGCCTAGGGTTCTATGATTTTCGTCCTTCTACAATGAATGATACATGTTATATTTATAGACAAGAAACTAGGTTACAGATCTTCATGGGCTTCCCTCGACAGGCTTGCTGAGATTCCAGCCGTCAGGGTTAGGGTTTCCTTGACCAACCCGCGATTTCCGCATCTGGATACGCTTGCCTCGCTTGCCCCCGCGATATCCGCGCCCCTAACTGTCCATATCTTTACCATGTTTATCTCTTCGTGGACTTCCGTTCGAAGTCGCCTTCGACCTGTGGTTTCTCCAAAGTCGCCCGCGACCTTCGTGTATTTCCAAGTCGCTCCGCGACCTTCTCAACTCAGATGAAGTTGTTCTGTGGCCTCCCGATACCCAGCGAAGTCGCTCCAACTGATTGACTCATGAGAGGGTCACCTCACGGGTTGGATTATTTCGTGCTACAACACTATTCACTTTCAATTCTTGATACTATTCACCCACAATTCTTATTACTATTCAACTTTAAATCTCACACTATTCATTTTCTCAATACTATTCACTTCAATTCTCATTATAATATTAATATTAATAACTACATATATTGTTATATTAATAATTTTACTAATAATATAAATATTGAAAATATAATTTTAATAAAATATTGCTAATATTAAATATTATTATAATACTTTTCACAACAGTATTATTTTTTTTTTGTTAATTTTTTATTAACTATTAATACAATAATTTTAGTTTTAAAAAATAATATAATTAGTAATATGACAATGTTAAAATACTAACTGGGGTGCTTCTTACGCCAATATTATAAGTTTTTCTCAATATATTAAAGAATATAAGTACTATTAGTATATTCTTAAAACTAAATATTGTAATAACGTAAACGTGAAAGAATAAATATTATTATAGCAATTTATATAATTTGCATATTATTATTTATTAAATATTGATATTGTTATAAATATTAGTATTATATATCAGTATTTATTTTATTATCGCTAATATTATTATAATGTGGATATTTATATTATTTTTTTAATAATATTATTATATTAATAATATTAATTAAAATATTATAATATTTTATATTATTATTATTAAAAAATTTATACTCAACATATTAATAATAGTAGCAATAAGTTTTCTAATATAATACTGCCCCAATCTAATTTTTGTTTGACCATTTCACTTTTGACTCTAGTTTTAGCGAACGGGTTGTTTATTATTATATAAAATGATAAAATGATTTTTTTAAAGAGGTGTAGGATAAATGAGGGGTAACACTTTAAAAATATATTTATCATTTCAAATACTAATAAACAATTCGCTCGCTAAAACACGAGCCAAATATTTAAAACAGGACGGAGCGAGTATTTTATATTAAATATTATTATAATATTAATATTGCGCTGGAAAAATATTATTATAGATAAGAATTCGTATGAGACCGTCTGATGTATAATACGAAGTACAACTTAACACAAGTCGATATTCATCCCTCAATGCTAAATTATACTTCGTTTCACCATGAGATCGTCTCATGCAAGTGTCTCATATATAATATAAATGTTTTTATGACATACTATTAAATATTTTTTTAATTTAATTATGATATCGAGAATATCAATAATTATATGTTTTGGTGTTATTTTAGTATTATTGTAATAATATTATTAATAGTAGAATATTTTTTTTATCATTAACGTTATATTAATGTCTAAAATATTAAAATACATAAATTTTTTGTTATCGAATATACTTTAAAAAAATAAAATTATTAAAATATATAAATTTAATATAACACACTTTAATAACAAAATTATTTTATTAATGCAATACAACACAAATTAAATTTATCATACTAACTATTCCAAAAAAGGAAAAAAAATCACATCCAATCATATTCTCGTTTTCAACAGATATATCAAACCAACTATAATCATTACATTTTTTTCTACATCCAATCACACTCTTATTTTTCAAAACTATTCATTTAAAAAGTTTTTTTTCATGAAAATGAAAAACAAGAAAATAGATATACATCCAAGCCCAACCTAAATGTTGTGTTTTTATTCGGATTGTAGTTATTGTGGTTGCATTATGATTTTATTTTTAAGTTTTAGATTTTATTGGATTTACGAAAAGACAGTTATGATGCCATGAGTTTCTGGAATTCTGACACTAATTATGAATGGTTGGTATTATATGAAGAGAGGCCGTGTCTTTCTTGAAACAAACAAGACGATCGAGTGAGACTCATAATTATTTATATAATACCCCCTCCGTCCTATTTTTTATTATTCATTAACTGTAGAAATAAATTAAAAAAATAGAAAATAATAGTATTAAATAATTTAAAATGAGTTTAATAGAGGGAAATAATAGTATTAAATGGTGTAAAGTGAGTTTGATAGAGAGAAATAATAATATTAAATAGTATTGAATGTTGTTTTATTGTCTTATTTGAAAATTAATAATAAACAAAATTAGGACGGCTATTTATGAAAAGCGGATAATCAAAATCAGGACGGAGAAAGTATATATATTATATATAATGATATTGAAAGTAGACATAACTATTATAGTGTCTAAGCGGATATAGTTTGTATTTATTTTTGTTGAGGTTAAAAATTCGGACGCTGATGGGAGCACTTGTCTTTACTAGTAATTTTGTTGTTGTTTAGTTAAATATCTCAGCTGTCTCTCGCAAAAATATTAACCCAGTCGCCATCAATAATATAATGCATTCAAAACTCCATTGTATTTAATTTGAGAGACTATGATATATATATTTTTAAAAATTGTATGATTGAAAGTTTGAGTTATATTAAAAAATTTATATTATGACATTTATTGATTTTTTTGACAAGATACTATTTTTATTGAATAAATACGAGTTGAATTTAAAATTATAATTTAAATTTTACATGTTTATCTATGTATGTGTAACTTTTTTATTTGTGTTTATCAATAGTAAATAGTTTTTAGTTTTAAATTTTAAATTAATTTTTCAGTGTATATCTCCTAATATATGTCTGGATATTAAATGAGGAAAAAAGTAAGAATTGAAGATTCAACTCGATGATAATTACTGTGCATGGAGTGTGCATGTACAAATCATGCCGGTAAAAGTTGTATGAAATTGTGCAATGACATGTTCTTCTAAGAAATTTGCAAGACTTCAAGAGTCTGCAAGCCTCCATTAATCTGTTATATATCTATATATAATATGTGAATAAAATTCAATATATGAATTTAAGCCTAGTCCAATATTATTTTTTATTTTATATTTAATTTGCAAACCCCAATCTAAAACTAAAGTTCATTCTCACACTCTTTATTCAATTATTAAATTAAGATACAACTTGATATAAATTTATTTTCTGATGTATCGTGTCTCTCCTTTTTTATTTTTCTAATTAAAATGTAATTAAAGTATTGAAATTCAAGAATTTTATCCACAATAAATATTTTATTTTATTGTAATTTTGGATATGCTTTCTTGAGGCTCTCACGCCCAAATGTTTAGGTTGTGCTTGGATGTAGAGCTATTTTTTAATTTTTCATTTTCATGAGATTTTTTTTGAATGAATAGTTGTGAAAATAAGAGTGTGGTTGAATGTGAAAAAAGTGTAATGATTATAGTTGATGTGATATGTTTGTTGAAAATAAGAGTATGATTGGATGTGAATTTTTATTTTTATTTTTGTTGTGAATAGTTGGTATGATGAAATTTAATTTTATATTGTTTTAGTTATTTTTTACATTTAAATATATTTAAAAAATATATAAAAATATTATTTTTTAAAAATATATAAAAATAAGATAAATATCATTCTCTTTTTGTTACTCTATACAGTCCATTTTTATTTGAGTTTTTGTCAAAAAGACTCGTCTCAAGTTTAATTAATTGAACATTTTATAAAGAGACATATTTTTGTAAAATGGTTTTACGGTGATGGAAAATAACTTGGGCATGGTACTTTAACTTTTTGAAATGGATAAATTGTGTCTTGTGCTAATTATATCTTAGTTTCATATATGTGACCGTCTTATACAAGTTTTTTTTATCTTTTAATTTTTATTTTATTTTTTTGACGGAAATTTTATCTTTTAACTCAGTCTAGCCAAGAAACAACAATTATATACGGAGTAGCAAAACTATCAGCAAGCCTATATTGAAAAACTTGAAATAAAAGCAAAAATGAGTGTATTTTTTATATTTATAAACAGTGTATGTATATATTATGTTGATGTTGCCACCGATGTTACAACATTGGTAACAACATCAGTATTCGTCCTTTCTTCTTAACCACTAACACTTCTATGTTCAATGTTGTCTTTGATGTTGTTGACTGCAGGTTGACGATCTAGGTTGTTCTGCAAGATTTCAGAAGGTTCCACAAGCTTCAAGAATCGAGTAGTAACAAAGATCATGGAAGAGTGGATTGAAGAGTTTCTAGATCCTTCAAGGAGACTGTAGTAAGGCATACACGAAGTCTATAAATAGAAGACATTGGTGTTCACATCAATTGCCAAACATTGCTATATATCGTGTGTCATTTAGTCGAAGCAACAACCAAACATCAACCGCCCAAGTCGCGTGAGTGCATCCAGAGTGATAGGGGTCATTGTTGTGGGTTTTGTTTTTTACCATTAGAGTGTAATTGTAGGGTTTACTGATTACCTCGAGTTGGTCTTAGATTTGTTCTTAGAATAGATCACCTTTGGCGGTGTATAGTTACACCTTAAGCCTTTAGATTATATGCTTGATCTTGTTTTTCAAGAGGGTCGATTTGTGAACCTCTTTGTATTCATTATTTTGATAAATAGTGATTTTGGCCATAGGGCTTCACAATCTATATTGATATAGATTGTGTAAAGTCTTATTAAAATTCGTGTGTTGTGTTTCTGAGTCTTCTGTTGTTTCTGTCTTTTGAATGTTATTTTGAGTGTCACAACATTCAGTGTAATATTACTCTGATTTTACTAAACACAACCCGGACATCACACTTTCAGTTGGCACCAGAGCCAAAACTTGATTTTACTAAGTTAGATCTTGTGTCAATTGTGTTATTTTTGTTATGGCGATGGAATATCCACTTACTTCACAAAGTTTGAGACCACCAATTCTTGATGGTACAAACTATGCGTATTGGAAACCAAAGATGAGGATTTATATCAAGTCAATTGATGAACGTGCCTGGAGAAGTATACTTTTAGGATGGACACCTCCTAAGAATCCTGCAGATGAAGAAGGAGAAGTTACAGTCAAACGCGGACTAGATTGGACTAATGATGAAAGTACAACTGCTAGCTATAATTCTAAAACTTTGAATGCAATATTCACATCAGTTGATATGACCATGTTCAAGATCATATCAACATGTGTTTCTGCAAAAGAAGCTTGGGATAGATTGCAAGAGCATAATGAAGGTTTGGATAGTGTTCGAAGGTCCAAACTTCGAATGCTTGGGACAAAGTTCGAGAACTTGAAGATGAAGGAGGATGAAACAATTTCTTCTTACAATGAACGGGTCACTGATATTGCAAATGAAGCTCAATCTCTTGGAGATCCCATCTCCAATGTGAGATTAGTTCATAAGATTTTCGTCTTTTGTACCTAAGCTCTTGATGCAAAGATTTGTGCAATTGAAGAGGCAAGGATACAGACATACAATTAGTCAAAATAAATCGATCGAAATCCTATGTCATTATGAGATGAATACAAACCGGGAAGGATGACAAAACTGATGCAAAGAAAGTGGTGGTGTTCAAAGGTGAAACGTCTTCAAATGCTTTGCAAGCAATATTGTGACCGGAAAGGCGGATTCGGAGGATGATGTTGGCGACATATGTTCCAACCCCGGAGTACATTGTTTTTTTGACAAGGCAATTCGAAGCTCTTATGAAAAAAGAGAATAGCAAGTTCAAATGCAACATTCAACCAAAGATTTAGATCAACAACTCTCCACAACCCTTTGAAAAGAAAGGTAATGCATTCCAACCAAGGCAAATTGGTAATGGAATCAAAGGCAGGTATGACAAAGTTGACCCTGAGTATAGAAAGTCTGTTCAATGTAATGCATGTCATGGGTATGGTCATTATCTTGAATGAATGTGCTAATACCTTGCTTAAACCTCAAATTGAACTTCAATGCTACTTTAAGTGATGAATCGATGAAAGAGCATGAAGAACAAAATGAAGAACGTGCATTCTATGCTAGAATAGATTATGATGATTCCTTAGACGATGATCTGGACTATTCTGATTCTGATGTTGAACCAGATGTTACCACATCTGAAGTAACATTAGATGAAGATTGTTCTGATAAAACTGTTAACTGTTTTAATGGTTTAATTGATGATAAAGGAACATCTATTGTGAATAGTGAATCATGAGGATCATACTGTAAAGATTTGTTTGATAAATGGGAATCTCAATATCAAATTCTAAAGTCTATGACTAAAGAAAATGATGACTTGAGAGACTCACTAACCAAACTTGAAGTTGTCTTAACAAGAAAGGATTTTGAAATTTCTAAACTAAAGGAAGAATTGAAAAGTTCAACTTTGTGTTTTAAGAAATATGCCAAAGGAACGGAAATGTTGAAAGATGCTTTGATGGTTGGTAAATCTGATACTACTGGTCTTGGTTATGAAACTACTTCTAAAAGCTTTAAATCTGTGAAATTTGTTAAAGCTGGAGAAAAAACAAATGTCAAAACTCCAGTGGAAACAAAATCTCACATTAAGAAGAAGAAAAAAAAGTATGTGTGTCACTATTGTTACGGTCATGGTCATATTACGTCCATATTGTGATAAATTGAAAGAGGACATGAAGGTGTTACAAATTTGAAGTTTCGAAGTCACAATGTGCTTAAACCCAGATGTGTCGATAAACAAAGATGTGACTTGTAATGTTGTGTATACATCTCTGAAAGCATGTGTACCTGGTATATGGTACTTCGATAGTGGTTGTTCTAGGCACATGACTGGTCAAGTGAATTTCCTGTCTGATTATGAGAAATTTGATGGAGTAAATGTCACTTATGGTGGTGGTTCCAAAGGGAAAATTGTTGGGAAAGGTACTCTCAATGTTGAAGGATTTTCTAAAAGCATCTAATGTCTTACATGTTGAAGGTTTGCTTGCTAATTTGATTAGTATAAATCAACTATGTGATGATAATTTGCATGTCAAGTTTGATAAGAATTCTTGTTATGTTACAATAATGAAAATGAGTGTCTTATGACTGGTAATAAGTCAATTGATAATTGTTATCTTATTGAACTTACAATGTTTGCAATCTTACCAATAATATTGAAGAAGTTTTATGGCATCAAAAACTTGGACATGTTAACTACTGAATATCCGAAACTTGTGAAGATTGGTGTTGTAAGAGGTTTACCAAAGTTGAATATTGGAGAAACCATGATTTTGTGGTTCTTGTCGGAAAATTAAAAGCAGTCAGAAGTGTCATACAAGATGTTGTCACATTGTTCGACAACACGATGTTTTTTGGCCGCTACATATGGATCTTATGGGTCCTATGGAAACAGAAAGTCTTGGAGGTAAAAAGGTATTCATTGGTTGTGGTAGATGATTTCTCAAGATATACACGGATTGAGTTTTTGAAAGAAAAATCAAAACTTTTGTTGTTTTTAAGGTTTTTTGTATAAAAGGTTTAAAATTGTATACAACTTAAAAAGTAGAGTAAGATTAGGTCGATCATGGTAGGGAATTTGAAAATAGTTTATTTTAAATTTACGTGAAAAGAAAAGTATAATGCATGAGTTTTCTTCTCCTAAACTCCTGACAAATGGAATAGTAAAAGGAATAATATAACTCTTCAAGAAATGGTTAGGGTAATGTTGCAAGCTAAACATCTTTCTAAAAGGTTTTGGGCTGAAGCATTAAACACTGCATGCCATATTATTAATAGAGTTTTTATGTGGCCACAAAGTTCAAAAACAACTTATTAGATTCTGAACAACAAGAAACCAAATCAGAAATACTTTCATGTATTTGGTTGTGTGTGTTACATTCTGAATGATAGAGATCAACTTCAAAAGTTTGACTTTAAAAGTGACAAAGGTTTTTTCTTAGGCTATTCTAGAAATAGTAAAAACCTATAATTTTCAACCTTAGGTTAAACAATTGTTCAAGAATCTATGAATGTTGTTTTTTGATAATACAATTATGAGCGAGGAAAAAATCTTGAAGAAGATGTGTCTGAGTATATTGAGATTTCTGCTGGAACTGGAAATTCTGGAAATTCAAAGGATGTTACACCTAATGTCATGGCATCTGGGACAACATTCTCTGAAAATTCAAAAAACAAAGTTCAGAAAGTAATACTCAATACACTTATGACAAGGTACCTGCTTCCAGAATCATGAAAAGCCATCCTTCAAACCAAATAATTGGTGATTCTTCTGTTGGAGTACAAACCAGAAGAAGGGTAAGCTCAAAAGATGTTGTAAGATATGTTTGATATGTTTGTATGTTAATTACGGATATATGCAAAATGGTTAAATGATGAAAATTATTAATGTCGAATTAAGCCTTGAAATGTTTGGACAAAAGACAGCCCATAAATTTGGAACCAAGTGGATTTTTAAGATTTTGATGAAACATTTGCACCAAGGATACACTCCAATTGAATCTATTTTTGATTGTTATTAATCTATTAATTGTTATTAGTTTTTTTATCAATATCAAATTGCATCAAATGGATGTAAAGGCTGCATTTTTGAATGGTATACTTGTAGAAGAGGCCTATGTTGAACAACCCTTAAGATTTGAAGATCCTCACTATCCTGATCATGTTTATAAGCTTAAGAAAGCATTGTATGGCTTGAAAGAAGCTTCTAGAGCTTGGTATGGTAGATTGACTGACTTTCTTTTGCAGTTTGGTTTTGTTAGAGGAGAAGCAGACAAGACTTTGTTTATTAAATAGGTTGATGAAGGGTTGATGATTGCACAAATATATGTTGATGACATAGTATATGGAGCAACATCAGACAAGATGCTGAATGAATTTGTTGAGGCAATGTCATCTACATTTGAGATGAGCATGGTTGGAGACTTGAATTACTTTTTAGTCTGCTTGATCAAGCAAAAAGATGATGGAATCTTCATTTGCCAAAGCAAATATGCAAAAGAACACCGGTTAAGAGATTTGGTCTTGAAAATTGAAGCATATGAAAACACCTATGAGATCAACTTCGAAGTTGAACAAAGACCCATCTTGGTCAAGATGTTGATCACAATAATCGCATGATCCATGATAGGTAGTCTTCTTTATCTTACCTCTAGGTAGACCTGACATTATGTATAGTGTTTGTGTTTGTGCTAGGTACCAAGTTAATCCAAAGGAATCTCACATGAATGTTGTGAAGAGGATTATCGATATGTTCTTTGAACAACAGATCTTGGTATATGGTATAAAAAAGGACACAAGCGGTGTCTTGTTGGGTATAGTGATGATCTTGATTAGCCGAGACATTGATGATAGGAAAAGCACAAGTGGTGGATGCTTTTACATGGGTAACAACTTGATTTCTGGCATAGTAAAAATAAATTGTGTTTCACAATCTCTTCGCAAAGTCACGAATACATTCTTCTTTTGGTAGTTGTTGTACACAACTTTTATGGTTGAAAAAAGATGTTTGATGACTATGGACTTGAGAATGATATTTTTGGTGTGTTTTTGTGATAATACTAGTGCTATCAACATTTCTAAAACCCGAAGACAACATTCTTTACCAAGCATATATAAGTATAAGACATCATTTCATAAGTGACCTTGTAGAAAAGAAAATTGTGAAGTTAGAGTATGTTCTCTCGCGATAATCAACTTGCTAATATTTTTACTAAAACCTTGATCATGAGAGGTTTTCCTTTTCGGAAATCTCTTGGTTTGTATCTATCGAAGTTCTTTAGGGTGGATGTTGCAATAAATGTTACAACATTTGAAGCAACATCCGGGTTTATTTTTGTAGTACTTGGTTGATTTGATCGATTCTCATGGTTTTGGATATGATTTTGAGTTAAATTCTTATTGAGTCAAGTCACTTGTGATTTTACGGACACATTTCTTAAATGCACAAAAAGAAAAAGAAAAAGATACACACATTAGATGTAATCTCTCCTTTGAGTAACTATGGAGCCACCGGAGTTAGCTACTCACGATGTCTTCTTTTTCAAAAATGATTGATATAATATCAATTTGCTCATAATCCTTTGGAGTAACTATGGGACCTGAAAGTTACATTTACTGATGCTCTCTTTTCAAAAGGTGGATCAATATGAGTTAAGTGTATAAAAGAAAAGATGAAAAGTGAAACATTGGTTTATGTAAAAAGCGAGCAAAAATGAATGTTGAAGTGTGTGTGTGTCGTTCTTGAATGCAACATTGACTTGATTTGACTAGATTTTACTTGGATGATTATTTAAATTGTGACTTTTGATTAAATTGATTATTTAATATAAAAATTGGCCACACTTTTTATTTAATTCGATTTGTACATTGTTTTATTCTTTTTGGGCATTTTGTTTTAGTGAAAATAGGCGCAGATCGTGTGGATTAGATAATGGAAGTAGTGGGAGTGATGGTTTCATCACATTTGCACCCCATGATCTCCATTTCTAGAACATTCACTTTGTGGGATAATGAGCATAACATGAAGATTTGAATTCTATTTAAGGGTTGGTGAGTGTTATTTGTATCTTTGAAAACTTGTTTTTGAGTTTAAGCGTACAAAAGTTTGAAGAGTGTTAAAAGGTATTACTTGGTTTTGTCATAAAATATTAATTGGAATTGAATTTTTAGTTCTATTTTGTCACTAACACTTTTTGATATATATAGAGCGCAATGGTCGGAAATCAAAACACTTCACCAAACACGCCTTCAAACCCTTCCTCTTAAAACCCTAAAATCGCGAACCCGCTTCACCTTCTTGCATCAATGGCGACTTGATCGATTCACCAAATGCCACATCTCTTCTTTGAATCATCTAACCCAACACCTGTAAATCCATTGAATTCGGAACCAATTTAGGTTGTATTCACGAAACCAACATCCATTCGAAGCGTGAAGCGAGGCGATCATTTAAACTTCAACGCTCGACACTCCTATGGCGATCATGTTTGGAGAGTTTCGGTGAACATTCTACCATTCTTGAATATTTCATCATCAAACCCTCCATGTGGTGTTTTCCCCGGATAACCCGTTGTTGAAATTTTTGGCAAATCGAAACCAGATGGTTTGAAAATGTCGAAACATATAACCGATGCTCAAGCGATGTTGAGATGGAAGATATTTCCATATGGGGGGCAGTGGAGAAAGCTAAAGGGCGATATTCAACTGTTACTGGTACTTATAAAAGCCGTAGAAGGGAAGAAGTCTGTGAAACCTAAGAAGATCAAACCACTACAAGCCCGGAATTGGACTACTCGAGACAAAGCAGAGGTAAGATTTGATTTAGGTCAAGCCTCAAGGCCCGATTCTTGGGTGTCTGATTCTTCTCAATCGAGAAAGAGTTTGGAAAAGGCCGAGGAGGTGAAAAGTCTCATTGAGGAAGTTTGAGCACTTCTGTGTTGAGAAGGCGTTGATGAGGAGAAATGAAATCGATTCTTTGAAGAGCAGAACCAAATGGGAAGATCGAGCACTGCGTGATCTTTGAAAAGATGATGATGATGATGGATGATGAATTGATAATGCCCGTGCCGATTCGAAAGTCCCGATGAAATCATTCTATTCTTTGAGTTGGTAGCTAAGAATGAAAGAAGAACAAAAATTCGAAATGATCCACGGTTACTACAAAGGCTACAAGCCCCGAGTTGAGAACAAAGACATGAACTGTTCTTGACTCGATGTTGATGAAGATGTTGAAACCGCGGGTGCTACAACACCATCGGAGAACCGGATGACTCTGATGATCACGATGAATCGAGACTCAAATAGTTCGGGTAACACATCTTGAACACGATGATGATAGTGATGATGCTTATCATGGTATTTCTAGTCCTAAGTTCTTTGTTATGAGAATGAGACTTTTGTTATCTGAAATGAGAATAAAAGTTTATGAATTCCGATAGGCAAAAATCGATTCAATTCTTTGAGGAAAGGAATCTTTTGCATGTTGTCTGATTTGCTTCACCTTTCTTTGACACTTGGGTATATGAATTTTACTGCAATTTGAGGAAAGGAACTGGTAGAAGAAATTCTAGGAGATATGGGCATGTGAGGTTTAGATGACAGAATGTAGGCTTTAATCTTGGTGTGATAAATGCATTTTTGAGAACCCCTGATGTTGAGGAAGATGTTGTTCCTACTTTGAATGAGATTGTGACTGCTATTACTGGTGGTTTAGTGAGAAGATGGACAACAAAGGTTTTGTCATCCAAGTTGACAAGTCATTTTCATTGTTCTAAATTAATTGTATACTGGCCCCGTTGCCCACTACCAACACTACCAAGATCCTTTGGCTCAAGCTATTACGATGTCGCAGGATAGTGGTCATGAACAATTTCAATCGGGGGAGGACAATCTTTGATAATGCTGTGAAATGTGCAGGTGGTAAGAAAAGTGTTTTACCATATCCTTGTATGATCTTTGCTCTGTTGGACAGGATGGATATTGCTAGGGAACCTGTTGAAAGTCTGGGTGGAATAATTCGACTTAGGAATTTCCAAAGTCTTGTTGAAAGGAAGCAATCCTTGACTTGCCATACAGAGGCCTAATGCGGGAGGAGATAAATCGAGGCACTAGGTTGTTGAACACATTTGTTCAAAATCCGGATGTTGCACCAAATCTTGGCAACAATGATGGTGACAGCGACTTGAGAAATTCTCGATTCCCGATGCATTACTATTCACATGAATTTCATACTTGACAAATTGAAATTTGCGAGGATCGGTTCTTGGTGAATGTTATGAAGAGTTTTTGGGAGAGGTTGCTACGCTCCACGAAGTGACCGATGCTCTGAAGTTCTTTGCTTGAAGTTCCTACTCTTTGAAGATGTCCCCGAGGTTGTTCGGATGATGTGCATGAAGAGAATGAACGGAATCCTCCGGTTTATGCAGGTTGAGCAGTTTCGACCAAGGTGATGATGATGAAAGTCGATATTGATGATATCATAGAGGAGTCTATGGTGATCTCAATGATGGTTGAATGGGTTTTTGTTTTAGATCATGAAGAATGGGGGCCCAGTGAACAAAGTCGGGGGGCGTGTAGCGAGGCCTTGTTGATGTTGGGTGATGTATCGGTTTTCATCACCTCCACTCTCTTTTGTTTATCCTTCATATTCATTTGATCTTATTTTTACAAGTTTATTTCCTAAACTCGCTTCATGTTGGTATGTAATTATTGAACAAATAGTTGATAGGTTTACTTGTTTATGTTTTTTGAGTATTATGACTTGCTCTAATATTACATTATTTTGAATATTGATGATTAGTATGATCTGATGTTGATATTCTGATGTTTTAGGTTAAGATGTCTTATATCCTAGCTCTAATATCCTTTTTTTCATCATTGCTCACGATAGTCTAACCTTGTTGATTGGTGGAAATATGTTCAAGTAATATATGTTCTACTTTTCGGTAATTATAAATTAATACATGTTACTTGTGTCATTTTTCCTTTTGTTACGATATGTTCTTACATCTTGCTCACGATGAGTTTCAATGAATACACATATGCTCCTCGATATGTCATATGCTCGATATGTTTTTACATTATTCTCGACAAGTTTTACTAGATCAAGTTTCTCAAACAAATGAAATTGTTTGATGATGATTCGATTCTTGATAACACAAAATGGTTTGACACTTAGTAGTGCGGTGATATGATTATGAGCTCTATCATGCAAGACTGGATGTATTTGGTATTTCCGGTGTGTTGTAGCGTAAAAGATCGAATGGGGGAGATTGTTGATGTTGCCACCGATGTTACAACATTGGTTACAACATCGATTCAGCCCTTTTTTTCTTAACCACTAACACTTCTATGTTCAGTATTTGTCTTTTGATGTTGTTGATTGCAGTTGACGATCTAGGTTGTTTCAAGATTCCAAAAAAGGTTCCACAAGCTTCAAGAATCAAGTAGAATGGACTAGATCATGTATTTGTTTTCATAACTTGAAGAACCCACTACGTGGAAGCGATTACAAAAGATCATGGAAGAGCCGATTGAAGAGTTTTTAGATCCTTCAAAGGACTCTAGTATGGCATACCAAGTCTATAAATAGAAGACATTGGTGTTCACATCAATTGCGAACATTCTATATATATGTCATTTAGTTGAAGCAACAACCAAGCATCAGCTGTGGGGGTGTGTGGTGCATCCAGGATATTAGGTCGTTGTTGTGGGTTTTTGTTTTACCATTGGGAGTATAATTGTAGGGTTTACATACCTCGAGTTGGTGTTAGATTTGTTCTTAGAATAGATCACCTTTGGCGATTAATATAGTTACACTTAAGCCTTTAAATCATATGCTTGATCTTTGTTTCAAGAGGGTGGATTGTGAACCTCTTTGTATTCATTATTTTGATAAATAGTGATTTTGGCCATAGGGCTTCACAATCTATATTGATATAGATTGTGTAAAGTCTTATTAAAATTAGGTGTGTTGTGTTTAAAGGTCTTAGTTGTTTTTGTGTTTTGAATGTTTACTTTGAGTGTCACAACATTCGATTATACAACATTACTACATTTTACTAAACACAACCCGGACATCACACTTTCATATTATAATTTGCGTGTTTGAATATTTTTATTAGATACATTTAAAGATGAAAAAAAAACTTGACTATATATAGTATAATATAATCTAAAATAGTAGAAAATGTATATTATATTAAAAATACAGCCACATATTTGTCAATATAGTTAAGTAGATAAATAATTTAGTAAAAGAATCAATTATATAAAATAAACTAAAAAAATATAAAATGTAACACGTATAATCAATCACGTACATGAACTTTGTTATTATTATAGAGTTCATCATAAACTTCGAGTTCACACAAGTGTTTATCAAAAATATAAATATATGAATAAAATAAAAGTAATTAGCGTTACAAACAATAATACCAAATACCCTCTATTCCTCTTTTATTTGAACATTTAACAAAAAAAAAGTTCATGGCAAACTTAATTGAATATTTCTACAAATCACAATAAAATTATTTTTCCATTTTTTATCTATACATCTCAACATTACATTTAGTGTCATTATTTTTTTCACACTAAAAGTCAATTTTATCTTCTTTAATTTAAAAAAAAGTTACCATTATTTTATTATTTAACCTCAATAAAAAATATTTTATCCTCTTTAATATTAATAAACAATTTTTTTTTTAAAATTCATGCGAGCAAAAAATGTTGAGATAAGACATAAACGGAGGGAGTATATAAATAAAAAGTAATTTAATTGAAAAAATACATAAATTAATACAAATATGAAAATAAATAAAATAAATTAAATTATAAATATGTATATAAGTATATAAATAAATTTATAAATATATAAATAAAAGACAACATCAAAATATAAATAAGTTATACAGAAAAGAACTTATGGCATAGGAATTACTATAATTTTAAAACAACTTTTGAGGGGTCAGCCGTTATCGGTAGTAATGTTAATTGGGCAGGGCTAAACGGTTAAACCGTTTAACCTATATTTAGGGGTTAGGGAAGTAGAAGCAATAGGAGGCCGTTTAAAATCGACCTTTTTTTGCCCGGACCGATTAGCCCGAAAAAGCAGTTAGCCCATGAGTTAACAAGACCCAGCCCGCTTGGGCCTTTTTATATTTATATATACTCAATTTTTTTAATTTTTTTTTATTTCTAATTTTTTAATTAATTTTTTTTAAAAGTTTTTTTCAAATTTAAATAAGGCAAAAATCAATTATGGCCAATCAATTACAAATTAAATATTTCTTTTGATTTAGTCAATTAATAATTAATCCTCTCCAATTCAATATTTTTAACAAATTGAATTTCTATTGAATTGAATAAATAAGTAAAATATTAATCCAATATAAAATAATAATATAATATTTTTATAAATTCTATTATGAAATTTGTTCATAATATGAAATGATATCATTATAATTATAAATTAATATTATGGTATTAATTTATAAATGTGATATAAAATTTTATATTATTAACTAATTTCATGGGAACTTTCATTCAATTATGTTATTAAAGATGATGAGAATCCAATTTTATATTTTGAACATTTGTTATTAAAGATGATGGGGCTGATTTGGATTCGAAAATTTTTGTCATTATGTAATGTTAATGTTTGAACATTTTTTTTTTTTTTTTTCGTTCGTTAGGTGGCCCGTTTAGCCCATAACCCGCTTTAGTTTGGGTTAAAGTCAACTATTAGGAGGCCCGTTTAAAATGAACCGCTTAAGGCCCGAGACCGTTTGGCGTCAATACTGTAAATTTGGCCCTAATGGGTTAGGGCGACCCGTTTAATAATACTAGTTGTCGGCAACAATATTATTTTCCCCAGTTTTCCAAGAAATTTTCGAAAACTTTACTGTAGATATAGAAAATTTTTGCAGGGAGAACAATGCTGATTTCGGTGAATAGTATACAGAAAAGGATTTTTTTTCAAAAAGTGGAAAAAAACTTGACATCCAAGCACAATCTTAGAGTTTATCATCTGAATATAATTATATTTTTTTATTTATTATTTTATTTATTTAACTTATTCAATATTAAATATCTACGTTGTTCCCTCAATTTTTTATCCTTTTACTTTTGAGGAATATATATGAGTAATTTATTTTTATTTGTTATATATCATGATAATGATAAATGTTTTGCCACTTTTTTATTATTATAAAAAAAATTATAAATGTAATAATGTACTAACATGAGTTAAATGGGATATTTTTAAACTGATAAAGCGTTTCTTGAAATGATTAAAAATATTGAGTATAAATTGTATGGTTTTTTAAATTAAATATTATTTATTAATAAAAAAGCAACATATTTTATTGATGAACAATAATTTTTTAAAATATATTTTGTTAAAAAATATAGATAAATTTAACTTAATTACTAATGATTTAGGTTTTGAAGTTCAAATTAATATATTTAAAAAAAACTCTATATGTAAATATAAAATTTTAATGTGTGAAACTTCAAAAATTTCGATCCCACCCCACCGTTAAATCTTAGATCAGGCCTCAAAATGTGCGCGATCGTTACGAAATATGCAAATATCATTCGGTACTCTACCTACTTAAACAATTATACACAATCATTACATGTAAAAATATTTAAAAAACATACAACACACATTATGATATATATTAAAATGACTCAATTTTAAAATTGACTCATACTCTATAATTCAAAAGGATCGGCCATGTGAACAGTAAATTTAAAATTTGGACTTAATTAGGGCAATGTTTGCAATATGAGTCATAATACTTGTACCTATTTGATTCGCTGGCTATGGTAACGGGTTAAAAATATAGTATGTCCTTGATCTAAATTAATTAGGGCTAATTAGTCACAATCATGAATATAAATATAAAACGGAAAGATGCATTATGCATATATTCCAAGTCGTCCTGTAGGTCTATGATTAAGCAAATATAGAAAAATGGAAAATAGAAATTTATAAAATGGAGAAAAATATACTCTTTTGTCCCAGAAAACGTGCACCATTAAAATAATAAAACTCCATAATCTTCATTCTTACAATATCCATAATATTACACAAAAATATCATTATATTTTTGCACTTCCTTGGTGAGCGTCACCATCTGAAATGTAAATGCCGTGTTGCGGTCTCTAAAATTATCACCGCATAAAGATTCTGATATGTGAAAATTCATAGTACCGTGCGAAAATTACGGTATAATGTTGGGTATAATCGTAATTTATATACAAAATCACATACCGTATACCGTACCAAAATTTCGGTATCTAGTACCATACGAAATTTTAAATTTCATCTACCGATTAACGATATACCGTTTCATTCCGAATTAACGGTGATACCGCTTCATACTATGATTATTTATTTAAAAACCTATATTTTATGAATAATAATCTCTTAACGTATATCTCCCTTAAAGACGGGTTTTTTTAACTATAGAACACTCAAAAAAATTCTATGAATTCCAAATTTTCCGGTTGAATCGAAACCCACAGAGACAATTCAAAATAAAAGGATAAATTTCAATACGATATATATCCAATGTATTAATTAAATTAAAAAATAAAATATATTAAATATTTTTTACAAAATATGGTATGAAGATATATCCACGTATTTGGGTATACCGCAAAAATATTTTGAGATACCGTATATATTTAGATAATCTATACCATGACTTTAAAAAATTTATACACTATTCTTTATACCCGAAAAACTGCATAATACGAAAAAATTCGATGAAATTGTATATTTCGCATCTGAAGTAAGCAGATATACCCGGTATTTTTGAATTTTCCTAATTCTACGCACATGGCTACAAAAATTCAACTTGTTTATTTTATTTTATAAGATAAAAAATTTATAAAATTACCCTCAAAACTCTACTTTCATCAATACACTTTTCTTAATCTTTGTTCCCATTTATAATGCACATTATCCGGGATGGAGGAGTATATAGTTTAGATGCAACAATAATGTTGTGAATAGAGTATTTACATGACTATGTATCCCTTTGGATAAATTTTTTTGAATTATATATATCAAATTTTTATATTTATACATTAAAATCGTTAATTTTTTATTTTTCATTTCCGTTTGATTTTTAAAATTTCACCGCTCTTATCTTATTAAAAATTTCAACTTCCTTATAACCTAAATTTTTGGATTAGTCCCCAAGACCCTCACACATTATTGATCGTTTGGAAAAAAGTCCTCCAAACTTTTCACCGAGGGTCCTGCTTTTGATTCATGGTTGTGGTTTGATATGTTATAATTGGATTATGTTGGATTACACTATTCATTTGTGTTTTATATTACATTGTATGTTGAATGGTTTGTAGGATTGTAAATGAGATAATTAAGTCTCATGAATGGGTGTAATAAATTGTTTGGATTGTAGGATTATATTACTTTTTTTATTTTTAAATTAATTTTTCTCACATGTTTTAGGTTACGCTTATGCGCCTAAAAAATCATCACTTTATCTTCTTATTTACACCAAAAAAATCTCTTTTTTATTTGAATAATTAGTAACACTCAAATTATTCAATTAAGATGTAATGATTTGATAAAAAAAAGCCAAAAAAATATAATCTTCCACCCCGTGATTCCTAAGTTAGAACGAAATAAAAGTATACAAAAAAAAAGAATTTGCGTACTAATTTCCTAGATCATATTCACGCTACCCGCTAATAATTAAGCACATATTCAGCATTCATTTAGTCCAAAAATCTATCTTTTTTTTTTTATTAATACTATATTATCACAATAATTATCGCACAAAAATAATCAATAAAAAACCTTGTATTAATAAGTAAAAAAGAATCAAAATAATCACTAGGACAATCTAAAATATCTAAAAACAAGATTTCATGAAAATCATGCTAATTTGGAAAGAAAAAACAAGATTGTAGGGATTAAAAATTGAAAAGTGCCTACAAAATCTACTCTCTGTACGTGAACTGCATCGTGGAGCGAATGACATATTTGCCGCCGCTTCTTTAAAGCCAACACACCACGCTATATGAAGAGTTGAGCGTTTTCACGAATCTTTGACGCGAAGAAGATGAAAATGTATATATGGCCGGTTTTATGACCTAGTGGGCGAATGGTGGTTGGGCGAAAACAAGAAAACTCAATGGCAATTTTCAGAATATTAGTTAAATAGAGAAGGAGCATTTGTGACATTTTCCTACAACACAATTGGACAGGTTTTCTTAATGATAAATAATCTGACCCCAGCGGATGCGATCAATATTCCTGGCCAAGTATGGGTTAATTAAGCGAAAATAAACTCCTGCCTAACAATCAAATCAGACTTTAATCCCCAACACAAAACAACTTATAGAGCCTACTATTCAATCTAACCTATGTAATCCATTAAACAAAACACACCGTGAAGTTTGAAAATATCCTCAAAAGCTAGCTATGAATTATTTGGACCGTTATGCATGCGAATTGGCAAATAATATCATTGTCCCAATCTAATTATGTATAAGATTATAACATTAAAAGAGAATTTTGTTTGAAATAATTCATACATGGGATATATTTTTGATATTTAGATCATCTTCTGAAATTGGATTGAAAGTTTTAAATTCATAATTTATATATGGATAAGAATGAGATTACGAAGATAAATGGATAAAATACTAGGGCCCAAATAAAAACAAAAAATAGAGTCAAGAAAAATCGCCAAAAGCGTACCAAAATCTCAACGAAAATTCAAAACATATTCTTCAGAAAAACAGACAATGGAAAAGAGTGAGATATTAGTGAAAGCAGAGGAGGAATTGATGGAATCAGCAATGAAAGGAACGATGCATCACACGACGCCGCCCACGCCTACAGAGTGCGAGACTCCGCTCTATCTCTTGCTCTCGAAGAGGGTTTATCTGAATCTCCTAATTCAATGTTCATTGTACGCCAATTCCCTGTCACCAAACTATTGAATTGCTTGTTAATCTACTGTTATTTGCGTTTAATTGTGTATAATTATCTATAACATGACGCCATTCCTGATACCGTGATACATACATATAAACCCTAGTAAACGCAAGCGTGAAATTCGCAGAGGGGGCATATTTTGTTTTGCATTCATATGTAAACCCTCTGTTGATTATTATGTCACAAATGCTCTTGCAGGTATTGAGAGTTAATTGCTGTATTATTAAGATGTAGATTAGATCTTAAGCACAAAAACTTTGTTGTGTAAGTTGATGTTTTCCTGTAAGTTTCAAACACCATCATAGTACCAATTTTTTTTCATGAATCGTATTTGCTGTGAGATGTACATTATTTGGATCCTGTGTTAGAAGTATGTCTTATCAAAATGTGTGAGTTGAAATTTATCTTCTTACTGTTCAGGTGGAGTTAGCTGCACTTCTGCACGGTTATAGGTTATAAGCTCTGTTCCTTTAATCTTTGAAATCGTTGCTGGAGTGTATTCAATGTTAACCAATGAAAATGCTACTATGTTTCCAAGGTTTATATTTGTCTTGTTGGCTTAAATTATACTCCTGATTTTCATTTTCTTCAAGTAAGTATTTTTCTTCTCCACATACTCTAGTATTTGTTTCTTTTGTGACTTGTCTGTCCCTTTACCTTGAAGATGAATAATGCTAGCTAATTAACATGGATATGGAATTAGACATGGAAGGCATCTTGTAACAGATTTTTTTCTAAGTCGATCCTTGTTACCTAAAAGAATCAGTATTGCTCATATCTATAGAATAATAGTTATCTACTATTTTATGGATTTGATAACGATTTATGGCTAAGTTTGGGTAATATCTACCATATGCATTTGCATGCCAAATGACTTTCATACCCAACCATCTCATCAAGGAGTAGCATTATAGCTTAATTGGGCAGGTACGTGGTAAGAATTAAAAGTTTTGGTATCTTCAATTCTCTATTTGTCTATCTTTGCTCAGTGCGGCGTGCAGATGGTGTTTTTCTGACGACAATTGCGGGGGACTATAAGAATATGAGGTTGGTATTCTTCTTCTTCTTAAATGACACTTTTCCTTGTTTTGCCTTTTACTGAATGACAAACCCCTACGAAAAAGAGGCGTTCTCAGCATACTTTTTATAGGAAAAAAAAAAAAAACCCCGAGCATTCGTAATTTTTGCCCTGGGAGTAACAAAAATATTCTCCCTTAGTTAAACTTGCAAAAATTTTGCGAATACTGATTATACATTACTTAAAACTTATCTGTATTTCAATGATGTGATACATCATAGCTAAAAAAGCCACATGACGATATGTTTTTCCCTCATGTTTGCAATCTTTCCAATAGTATTTGTTGTGTGTGTCAATTAAATTGTAATTTGGCCATTGCACTCTTTTTCTCCATCAGTTCACTTTCGATGCGCATTGGAACCTCCTTAATCTTTGCCTTTTGTAATGTTGTGATATTTAGAGATCCATCGAAGGGAAGATTGTTGAGGACTTTCTTATCAAGGAAGGAGTAGATGAAAGTATCTCAACGAGGATATTAAGCATCATAAAGGGAATGGGTAAGTTGCTCTGGGACTTTTTTGCTTTGTTAGATGTTGGAAGGTCTACCTTTTGTTCATAGCATTGTTGTGTTTGATAATTTCCCCTTCAGGTGTGCCTCTTTTGCTTCGTAGAAGTTCTTTGTAAAACATATAAGTTTCATTTTCTTTATGTGGTTGCTGAATTTTATCTTCTTTTTCTTGGTAATTATACTTGTTTATTGTTTTTTCATAAAAAGATTAAAGTCGTCATGTACTAATCTGGGTACTTGAATTGGATCTGTTTCACGTGTTTCAGGTTTCAAGGAGGAGATTGGTGGACTTAATGGGAAAACTCAATGTCCAGAATTTGGAGTGGTATGATGCCGATCGCCTTGATGCAATTGGTGCTATAGGTAATCTTTTGGTAGTCCCTTTAGCCATCAGATTCGGCATTCTCTATCATTTGAGTTTGAGTTATTTTGATATCTTTTCTTAGTCCCAATTTATAATTTTTGGGGTGTTGCAAGCCCTATTTGCTTGAGTTCTGATATCGCCTTGGGGTTTGATGTAATTGGTGCTACTAAAATGAATTGCTATTAATACTAGACTGGAATTCACCACTTCGAATTTATTAATTGTCGAGGTTTTTTTTTTTTAAAAAAAAAAAATTGTAAAGTAATAGCAATGAAGAACTAGAACATGGATGCACATCTTTTAAAAAGCAATGAATACAAATATTAGACTGACTCAACTTGCTCCAAATTATGTTATCAAATCAAAGTTTGTGTACCAAAATGGAAAACGCTGAAGTCTGAAAGAGAGGATGGAGTAGGGAAGATAATACTATCCCATCTCAGAATATGATGCTACAGGTATTTCTATTGTTCTTTGCTGATCTTCCTTTTCAAATGAGCGATTGTGTGGCTTCAATTACTAAGTCCCAGGATTTAAAGAGTTATATCTCACAGTAATTAATTTCAATATAATCCACTGACAGAAACTGTTTTCAGAATTGCGCGATGCTTAACATTTGGGGAGCAGGAATAGGGTGCTACATGACCCCAAAATAAAACCGATCCGATTTATCCAAGGAAAAGTACATGAACAAGATGACCGAACAACGATGAACCATTTTCATGAGAAGCTTCTCCAAGTTGAAGGAGTTGATGAAAACCAAGGTTCATACTTATTAAGTAGAAATAAGTTTGTGTTCCTCTTTAGCACTTTCTTTTCTGCCTTGTGTTACATACTTACATTACATAGTGTAATATGTGTTATTTAAAAAGTAACATTAATTTGAGGATAAACGGCAGGCTGGTCAGAGGAGGGCGGAAAAAAGGCACAAATTCATGGAGGAGTTCTTGGAGGAGTTTTTACGAAGAATGGAATGGAAATGCTTGATCATAAGTACTCTCTCTCTCTTTTAAACCTCTTCCATATTATTGTATTTCAATCGTTCTCTGATCTATTTCCTTTTCCCTGAAAAATGCTTCAACTGATACTTATGCAGAAGTTGCGAGCATTGCAATTTACATCAAACCCTCAAAAGTGAAATGCTTATGTATCCATATGAGCACACTTCTTTCGAAGAGTATACATTGTAAAATTAATATTTATGTTTCTATTTTTCAGTACCAAATGATCGTGTTGCTAGGTTATTAGTCCATCAATAAAATGTTTATCTTTTTTTATAACCCAATATTAGGCCTGAAGACCTCTATTTTTGTGAGTTTAGATTTATAATAAAAAAAATCACTATTGGAAAAAATGGGTGTGTTTTCAAACTTTAAAAACAGCTTCTAGAAATCACTTTTCTTCTGCTTTTAGAGTAGTTACTTCATCCGTCCTATTTTAGATTGTTCATTCACTGTTTGACTCATGTTTTAGCGAGCGAATTGTTTATTAGTATTTGAAATGATAAAGATCTTTTAAATGAAATATGATAGTCCTCACCTCCCATCTATCCTACACCTCTTTAAAGTCACTTTATCATTTCATATACTAATAAACAACTCGTTCGCTAAACTACGAACCAAACAGTGAATGAACAATATAAAACAGGATCGAGCGAGTATTAAATTAACATGCTTCCAAATTCCAATAGTACGAATTATTAGTAATTATGGTTGTATCTATCATCAACCTCCATGCTTGAAAACATTTTTCAAAAATACCAAGTATAGAGGGCTTCATTTATTTGCCTGTATTATTCACCTGATGTATCCTTTTTGTCATGTATCTTTAAATTGCGTAGGGTTGGGACAATTATAATAAAGAGTTGTCGCTCTTTCATCACATTCGTGCATATGTTGTTATTAAAAAATATCAATTGATACGATGGCAACTGCTGACTCACCTGACACACTGCTACTATCCACATGACTCTACTGTCCTGTACACCCACAATACACATACATGCATTATATGACAAATATATATACAGAGAGCCCCCCACAATTAATAACAACTTCTTCAACCCCACCCCATTTTCTTGCAAATAAAAGTACAACTCCTTTTTTTGTACACCTACTCTTTTTTCACAGTATAATAGTATTAAATTTTTGGTAAAAAAGAATAGTAGAGGACTTTGATATAATGGGAATGTGGACCAGAAGGGCAATACCATTTGTTAACTCCACAATGTGGTGTTTTCTTTTATGTAATGCATTAGGATCTCGTTTATTTTGGGATTTAAGTGTGTGGGAGCAAGTCGAGGTTTTTAGAATTGATTCAAAATCCTCAATGAATAGTAAATGTATGTGTTTATTTTGGGATTTGAGTAGGGTGTGATTTAACTTTTATGTCAAATCAACGTTAATAGTGATTGATATTGTATTATTATATTATATTGAGAAGAATAATATAGTGTATAAAGTGTGATGTATTGGGAAAAATAATAATAGGTTTTATAGGTATTTGTAGGTGTGGATTGAATGTGGGATTTGAAAATCGATTCTAAATCCCAAACTAAGTATTAAATAGGGAAATATAAAAGTCCACAGTTAAATGGTGTGAATCCTAAAAACAAACATACCCTTAGTGTTTTTTGTTAATAATTCAGTGTGCTTAGTTCAGAACATTTAGAGCATGATTGTTGTTTGCCATGGAAAAAAAGAGATAATAAATTATTTTTATCATTTCAAGTGTTTTGTTATTATTGATCTATTTTTTAATCAGATCTGGAAGCTAGTACTTTATTTTTCCATTTTGATTGGATTAGTCATACTACCACATATGTAATATTTAATATTTCTAATACCAAAAAATTTATTTGAATTCCTATATTATAATATATCTTAACAAATATGTAAAAAATATCAAATATATATCGATATGTAAGTAAAATATATCATTTGATTCCATATCTCTTATAATTACAAAACAAACGACTACGATTGTTAAAGCCATTATATATATATTTGTATATAATACTTCGTATGAGGCGGAGTATAAATTAATATAAATTACACTCATTTCTTTTAAAGTGTTAAGGCATCAATGTCAAAATAAAGGCCTTTTATTATTTAAAATTATTCTTAAAGCACACCAGCCCAACATCTAAATTTCAAATACGTCACTGTTCATGGATCATAAAAGAATACTTGCAAATTGTTAACCACACAATTAATTGGAGCTGAAAATGTGTATTTAAATACTGTTGAATCATTAAATTTCCATCGATATAGAGTTTTTTTTTATAGGGATACTTTATAAAAATAAACTTTACATATCAATAAAAAATTCACGGCCTCAACTTGAGATTAATTATATTCAATAAAATTCACATTGTAATAAATTATATTTTTTCCGTCTCATGTTATACCTTCATAATTATTGTAAAATATAGAATAAACGTAAAGAAAATAGCAAAAACACCGATTTATTTACCCGGTTAAAATCGGGAAGGACTACATCACGCAATAATGCAAGCCAAGGGAGGGATTTCACTTATGATCCTAGTATTCTCTCCATTTCATGGGCGTTCAATGAGGAAGGTATATATAATAACAATTAATTTGAAGCCTAAAAGCCCTAAAACTCATGTGGCATAAAAACTAATAATACTACCACAAAGTAATGTCACAATAATATATTATTTACAACACTCTCTCCTTGGACATTCTGCACGTGATGTTCAAGCCTAACTAAAATTTAAGCTAGAATAATTCAAAGAGAAACTTAGTAAAAAACAAGAAAAGGTTTGTGTAATGATCTTCTAAATTCAACCTTCAAAACGCTCCCCACGAAGACAAGCGTCTTCCAAGCCTTTGTATTATACTTTCACACTCTTGGAGTTCATGCGGGTAAAAAATTTAAGGGATATATGTTTTGTCAAGTTCCTTTAACATTCCTATTATTCATATAGGCAACAAAAGTTGCATTTTTCTTTATAATGAATGATAGGAGATACACCATTATCACATGAATCATAAATATATTTAAATCAAAATATTGCAAACGTTGAAGAATCTTTTAACACATGCTTTAAAGTTTTTAATGCCTCCTTATAGGAGAAAACACTAACTTAATCTTGCAAGCAAATTCAATATCGAATTTGGTGCGATTCTTAAAAATAATGCACTTGTGGACACTTCGATAAAAAACTTACGGTCCCTAAATTTTTTATATGAATCTTCTTTGGGTCCCAAATTTGTCTTTATCACTTCAAGGATCGAACAATTACTAGAGTGCTAAGTATCTAGATTTAAGATAAAATCTCACAATACCTTCTTCAAGTAAGTTGATTGGTATATAAAAGATTCATTTTGCTTTAGGGAAATGTTCGTCTGCTATTCGAGACAATACTTGATTTCACCAACGTTTATTCCAAAATTCAATCTCTAAGATTAAATTAGCTTTCTTTGATTTCATTACTTGTTCCAATAATATTTAGATTATCATCGAAACCGAGATAATACAAACACCACCAAAATAATTTCTTTGTAAACCGTGGGAAAATATTTCAATGTTTATTTATTCCCTTCTTGGGAGGAATTAATTGAGTCGTCGTGGAATATTAGAACCCAAATATTTTATATGTCATATAATGACCTTTATTATTTTAATGTATGTACATATGCGATTCTAACCATTCCTCATCGGGAATTTCATATAAATATTGACATCTATTGATCAATATAAGCATCTGCGGTTACTAAATCTATTAACGCAATTCTAATTTTAATTTACTTCTTGCGAGAGAGATATTAAGTAGCGGAACTTTATTTCATACATAAATGGGAGTATATATTTGATAAAATTAACATGGGTCTCTGCAAAAACCCATGAGCTACTAATTTATTGTGTACCTCATTACATCGTTATTCTCATTTTCTTTTCTTACAAATACACATTTATATCCTCTGAGGGATAAATATTAGGGAGTGTATATGCGATAAAGTCAAGAATATTAGTGAGTCGAAGCTAAGCTTCAATTGTTTCTTCCTATTTTACCCAATCAGCGCTTAAAACAACTATTCACTTTTGGTCTTTGGATCCATATTTTAATAGTAAAACAATTGTGGCGGTGAATAAGTTATCGACAACATTAGTACATTTCTCCTGTATTTATAAATTCTATATTTATATCAACCAGATCTTCATCATTTCGTAATATTTTGATCTCGTAGTTCGCAATCTAGTATTCTTATTGTTTTGTGCATATTTGCTTCATTACTAGAATTTTAGAGTCTTGGAATGAATCTTTTCAAGAGACTTCAAGAGTGACTGAATATATTTGCTAGCTTTAGTAATTACATGATTTATATCTTTACGTGATAAGGGGTCCTTTTTACGCTCGGCGTGTAGGGGCATTAACATATATATTTGTATAAAAAATTAGCACATTTACTTTATGGTGCATTTACAACAAGTATATATGTTTTAGTCATCCTCTTTATCATCGATAAATTAATTTGGTAGATTACTTCTTTGAATATTACAATTAATTTATCATTTGAACTTCAGGTTCATTTTGACTAGTCATTGAATTTTCACATTGAAGATCTTTTATATTCCACGAAATTTCTCGGCATTCATTGAATTTTAAATTATTATCTCCCCTAATGCGGCGATCTTCATCAAATGTGCAATTAGCCAACTAGGTGCGTGAAGTGAGGTCTGTTGGTGGTGATATTGAAAATAAATATTGCACATTCTAATATTCTGAGATGAGAAATGTTTAGTTCTTAAGCACTAGTTATAAAGGGAATAATCATGATATGCGTTGAGTGGTTTGAATTAGATTAGCACCATGTAAAATTTCATGCTCCCAACATGATATAACTAAGTTGGAAATTCTTCAATAATGGTCTAGTAATTAATTTGTTGAAGTCTATTAGTAATTCAACTAAACCATTCTCGATGTGGGCCGAGATTAAATGCTCAATTTTTAATTCTCAATGCCATATAATAATCATTAATGTCATCAAATCGGCATTAATCATTCAAATGGATTTATTGGATAATCCAAAATTTTAAGTTCAATAAAATTTGGCAATAAATTTATTAGAACAAATTATATCGATCCAAAAATTTTCATGACTCTATTCAAGAGAATAAAATATACAATTCCAACTTTAGTAAGAGAATGCGTGCTATAAAATTTTTCAATTTATGTCTTTGCATAAGCCCCACAAACAAATTAATTTGCATAAGGGATTATGTTGTTTGATATACTTTGTAAATAGAATTAATCAAAATCCGACTTATCATATTTTGAACGCTCATGTCATAATTTAGATAAATTTGCTTGAGCAAATTAGTACATCATTCAAAGGATCATCATTTTCAATATATGATGAGATTCTATTTTGCTCATATAAGGACTTAATTTTAGTAGAAAAAGTTTTCATGCACAATTTATATTGTTTCCTACTCAAAAGCAATTGTATAGTATAATGAATTACCGCGTGAAAGTTCAAGTAAATAAATTATTACAAATAAGAGCAAACTTGATAGATTTCCTTTCGGTAATACAAGATAACTTTTACTTATGATTGTCCATAAGAAAAACTTAATATAAACTTTCATATATAGTTCGGATTCAACAAGTTTTAAATGAATCAAATCAGCCACAAAAATAAGTGATAAGTGGCAAGCAAGAATTTTCACATAATTCTTAAATTCTCGACAAATAATCCGGCAAAATCCTATCTGCTTTGGCGACTCTAATTCTTTGAAATTTAAAAGGGATTACGTTTCTTTACCAGACGGGAACCCTATGGTAAGGGTTCCTAATCGTCGAATGAAAAGATTTGGTTGCATCGATTCTTGAGTTCAATAAAAAGGTTCGGTGTCCGCTTTCCCGTCTCATATCATAGACAATTCCGCCCGAACTTTGAAACATCTCCATGGATAGAGTAATCAAATAGAAACAAGTGACCAATATCGAATTCAAAAAAAACTCAAATACAAAAATGTGTCAGTCAAACAAAAGTGGAACACAAATTTAACTGAGCCACTATGATCAATAATCTGTATCATTGGAATTCCATTCAGCTCTGTCAAGATGATCATCTAACATGCGATTTCAAATAACGAAAAAATCAAAACCTTGATGTATATTTAAACAATTGATAACAACTACAGAACATATATTTAAACAATTTACATTTATCATGTACCAATCTGAATTTAATACCTAATCATCCAAAAACAATTGGCATGGACACCCAATTAATTTAATAGTTGATTATAACCCTTTAAGGTTTCTGTCAATTACATTCTAATATGTATTGAACAATATTGTTAATAATTGTTTCAAATTCCATGATATAATCTGATTCACCAAACACATGTCAAAACAAAAGATTTAATTAAAACTCACCAGTTTACAAGGCATATGCTACGTCTTCTTATAGCAATATATAACTCCTTGATCTTGATCTAATCAATATAATCAGATCGTAATTTATTATAAATTAAATTATAACCAAGATAAAGCACAAGTGGATTATGATTTAATTATGATGATATTTTTATGCGGCCTTTTAACAAACAATTGAATCCTGGAAATTATATCATTAATTATCACTAAAATTGGTTCACAAATCATATCATTATCACACTACTACGCACAATAGCTAAATAACAGGAAATTAACAAGAGAAGAGTTAATAGAGAAA